>JABWIB010001735.1:48748-60893 GCA_016617825.1 Platyplectrum ornatum | reverse complement strand
CCCATGAGAGTGTAACTCATAAGTGTAAGTCATGAGAGTGAAAAGCTGAATCCAGCCCATAGTGTGGATGTATGCTAATGTGCAGTGTAGAAAAAATGGGCACAAGGTCTACATCTGGCTCAAATTTATTATATGACTTGTGATTGGCTAATTTCATATCTAAAATTTGTGGCTAGGAAAATATGCAAGAAATTGTCTGTTCATTAGGATTATAAAAAATGCTAAAAACCCTGTTTTGATCCTTCCAACCAAAGGAGCAATTCTATACCTGTAACGTGGTTAGGTTGCCATCCTTAGTTTTACTGTTATTTAGTATAAAAAAACCAACATTACATCTAGTGGGAAATTTACTAAGCGTACATCTTGCTGTAAAATGTTCAGTTACATGATGAGATAGCCATTTTTGCATTTTCTAAGCCTGAATTATTACAAATTGCCATCTTGCTGTTTACAACTTGCCCTGCCAAATCTTGAGCATTTAAAATCAGTTTGAGAGATGATTAATGCATGAAAGAGAGTTTTTGGAGTGTTTTATGTGAGGTATTTGCGTATCCTGGGAAAAAAAATTAAATGTATATAACAGGATTTAGAAAAAGATTGTATGTGTGGAGTAAAGGACAGCTCAGAATAAAGAGTAACACCTAGACAGCGAGCTTTATGAACAAGAGTTATCTCAGCATTGTCAACAGAAATGGTGAGGCCAGATGGACAGCTTTTATTGGCAAGTGGAAAGATTATTAATTCTGGGTTTTTGTTTTTTCTTTATTTTTTTTTAAGATTAAGCATTTAAGTGTTGAAAGTTTTTGTATTGTCAATAAAGTGCTTATACAAGGCATCAATATAATTTTTACTATACATACCAGTATAGTACCCTGAATATACCCTAATCACTGGGGAAAAGTACATGTCTGGGAATGTAGCTGTAGTGTGCTTGGATGTATTATGTCCAAATGAAACCTTCTGTACTTGATTAGACATCTAAAACTATAGTTGCATTTGTGTCTGGCTCACATGAGAGCTCTTAATAAGTTGAATCAGGGCACAAAATGCAATTGGTATTTGTGCTCTGAATTAGTTGTCAAACTGTTTAATGTGTATTACTTGCATATTTAAAAGGTAATATTTGTGACAATCATATCTAAAGTAGACATTCAATTTACAGATTCAATTGACTTGGTATTTGTGTTGATAAAGTGTGCTAAAATATATGTTTAAATATATGTGCAAATGTTACATTAAAATACTAATTCAAATTGCAACATCTTTAATGTATTAATAGTTGGTTTAAAGTTGTAAACAGCTATAATTTAGATTCACCTGGCACACATTTTAATTAGTCTGCATGGTAATTTTCTAAATTTTATTGCAAATATAATTCAGAATTGTCAATCTTATGTTTATATAAAAACCAAAAACATAAACTCAAATCACTTATTAATAAATAGAATTAACAAATATCATAAATGAACAAATATGAGCTCAAAGAAGATTTCTTGTGTGAATAGTTTTCAGGTTCTGGAACTACCTGAAGGTTAACTCTACTGATTTATTATCCTTCTTATGGATAATGATGTGATGCTGTACCAATCATGTTTAATTTATATTTATTCTAATTTCAACCAGTTTTGTGACCCTGAACCAGTTTATAGTACAACTGGCTATAGACCCATTTCTGGGATGAATACACAACCTCGGCTGTGGTCAACTTGGTTCATCATGAATTACTCCCAAAAACAAGCACAGTATCCCTATATAGGACATGTCATTATTATGTGCTATTATTACTATATAGGACATGTCATTATTATATGCTATTATTACTATATACATTACTAACTGGTGACCGTAAACCACCTTGGACCTCGGGAGGTACCCATGGTACCGATCGGAGCTGAAGACAGTGATTTTCATTGAATCACTGCCTTCAGCACAGGCCCAGGGTCGTTTTAAGACTCTTATAACAGGAAAAATGCTTGAAAGCCGGTAGTCTCCCTAATATTCAGGGAGAGTCGACAACCCTGTTAACACTACGCAATAACTGCTGCACTTACTTTTACTGATATTACTTTTAGTGGGTGACTAATGTTTGTCATAGACTCATTAAACATGTCTGGGACAAACATTTGTTAGTACTGGGAATAAGCCAATTTTTTTTTATAAAAAGGCAGACTTGATGGTTATCCTTTAAATTCCAAGTTATTTAAAGCTAAATCAAGTGGACTTATGCTTACAATGCAGACAAACACTTCTATATAATGCCATACAATAAGGTGACAGATAACAGTGCTGCTGCAATCCAGTGCAACCAAATGGCCATACAAATGAACATATAATAAGCCAGGCAGACAATGAATCACAATCAAATATACTTTGTCACTGTATCATATCCCATTTATTTTAAAACACATTGACAAGGGAGGATGTAAAGATATAAGAAGTAGTCACTGTATTATGTATCTTACATTATCTTGAATTCAGGGCACTGTATTGTATATTAGTTAAGTGTCTTTATGTTTACAGTGTCCATTAACTGTAGAATGATAAATAAAAATGAGTTTGGGATGTAACAATAGCGTATACATTATATAAAATAAGCACTGAATTTTGCATGGGAAATATAAGTATTCTGACGTTGACATTTCCTGTAGACAACATAGAAATGAGCAGAGGACTTTAATAATGGGGCAGACGTGTTTAATAATCTGCTTTTTGGTATGTAAGAGCTATGTGAGTTTTTCCATACAACAGACGTCCCATATTTAATTTGTTACATGGGAGATATTCTGTGGGTGGGATTGGAGCCAGAATTTAGCAATAACACAGCTTGCTTCAAGAACAATCTGAGCAGCAATGATATTCTAAACTCAGCCAGGATTGTGGAAATAACACAAATATTACTGCTCTTAACTCATTTCACTCTATCTATGTTTTTAATCAGTTATTCATTTTCTGTGAGATTACATTGCCTTAAATGCATGCATGGGAAATGGCTGATCTGGGGTTAGACAATAAATCATGTAGTCATGTGTTGTGTCTCTTTAACATACATATATATATATATATATATATATATATATATATATATACATTAGTACTTGTATACATACTATGCGACATGTCAACTATACTCTCATCAACTTAGATGATGATTGCTGTGAGATTCCTTTGTAATGTCCCCTTAAAACTTGTGACACTTGAAATTCCAGGGTTAAAAAACAAGTCCCTGCTCCTGGGCAGAACGAGAGCAGTTCAGAGTGCGTGACTACAATCCTCCATCACTGCCAAAATCTAAACAATCTTGATTCCTGAACTTGCTTCCCCAGAGACAGCCGGGTGCCTCAATTCAATGCCAGGAAGCCTTGGACATGTCGTTTTCTTCTCCCAAATACTTTAAACAATACTAAGGAATAATTCATGTAAGAATTCTGAAGCTGTACTATTCTTTTATTTTAGGAAAATGTTTTGATTTACACAGGGCGTGATTGTCTGCATTTACATTTTTGTAAGTTTCTTCATTGGGGAAATGCTACATTACATATTTCTGGCTTCCTTGTGACATTTCTTCAGACTGGCATTTATATACTTGTCTGTAGATGGAGGTGATAAAGACCCCCCTTGTAGACGTAGCATGTAAGAAACATGCCTGTCAGACTGGGGCCAGCTGATGACAGGGCGTCACAGGTTAATGCTGTTGCACAGTGTCACGTGCACTGGAAACCTTTATTTTATTCTGATTTTAGGACTATTAAATTAAAAAAAACTATATGAGATTTATACTGGTTGGTAATTTGAATATTCTTACCGATAACATAACACATTGGTGTTTGCACAATCTGGGCCAGTGAGTCCGCGCTGGGAATAGGTTGCCCAGCCTAACTAGTCTTGTAAAGAAACCATTATAAATCGGGACAGAGAAGACTGTTAGTTAATGAGAACAATTGTACAAGTACCAAACGATGAATGACTTGCTTTATGGGGAGATTCAGGAGCCTATACTGCTTGTTTGTCTAGTGCTTGTGTGTCTTGTCCATTTTACCACACAATCTTGGGGAAACCAATAAGGTGTCAGAGGCACAACTACAGTGACTGCAGGGCGTGGAAGTGAGGAAGCACTGGTACTGACTGACCAGGGACATTGAAAAGAGGAGATGTTGCCCATAGCAACCAATCAGATTCAAGCTCAGCTTAATTTTACATACTGGGGAATGTGAGCTTGAATCTGATTGGTTGCTATGGGCAACATCCCCACTTTTCAATGTCCCTGCAATTTCCCTGCTTAGTAAATTTAGGCCCTGGGTGTTGATTTTGAGCAATATTATGGTATAGCAGTACTTTTTTCAGCAGTACTGCCACAGCCAGCGCGCCCATTAGGGAACTTTAGGCGGTCGTCTTGGGCGGCCGGTCAGGGCAGCAGCAGGGCGGTAATTAAAAAAAATTATTATAAAAAAATATTAACAAAAACTTTTTATTATCGTTCTATTTTTTTATTATTATTTTTTTTAATTACCGCCCTGCTGCCTCCCCGGCCGGCCAGTGGCAGCAGGGCACCCACAGACCTAGCACCGGCCCTGAGTACCGCAGAGGCTGTATGAATACTCAGGTAGTAGACATCTTACAGTTTGAGCATGTGTGCATGTGCCCTGTCAAAAAAAAGGACAAATATCAATAATAGGAGGTGATACACTAAAAAATGCATACATAAAAAAACAGTTTCCCATTTCATATAGATTCATTCCCCTTTTGACCCATGGAAAGAGTTCAGAAATGAGTTTGCAATGTCTAAATTTCAATGTTGACCACTGATACTGTATCAAAAGCAATATCTGTTGAAATACATACCCTGACCGGCAGTGCTATCACCTGATATTGGGATTGGGTGTTACAAGCAGTCATGTCAGCGTACACACTTATCCAGTGTTGGATACGCGTGTACCCAGCTAATGCTGAATTATTATATCAGTATTACTTCATCTACAAATTGTTGACAAGGACAAAGGTGAAATAACTGGCACTGAAAATTAAACTAAGATCCAAGCAAGTTTAATAAACAATGCTCTAATAAGGGAAGTTTTACTTCCTCCTTAGTCTTCATGGAGCCTCATTGTCTTGTGTACAAATAATTTAAGGAAAAGAGAATACATTGTTTTGTGATGTTAGTTCCTTAATTGCAATACATCAATATTGCTTACAGAGGAAAATATAGTGTAACACGTTTTTGTAACTAATTAACCTATTGGGTGTATTTTTGTGAACGTATCCCATATTATTCTCTCAATTCTAGCAATATCTTACCACAGATACATAAGCAATTAAAAACTATGTCTATGATTTGACTCCCCCCATTACAAACCATATCCCTTTAAACTAATTACTGTCATAAAAGTAAGACTATACCCTAATAATTGCCACACTATAAAAACGTTCCTGCCCCTGTCCAGCAATCCATTTTGTCCTGTGTATATGTCTAGCTATCCATTTTATCCCCTTGTATGCGTTAAGCCATCCATTTTGGTCCCTTTGTGTGTCATCCACTCATTTTTGTTCTCATATCTATTTATTTATCTCCTGTCTCTATTCACCAAATTACTCTTTAATAAATTCTTCTCTCTAATCTTCATTTACTTTGCTGTCTTCCCCTTTTCATTAATGCATCCGCAGCATGCTCATGGATACCAGATCCATCCGTGTTATTCACATAAACAGTATTAGTTATACAGGGCTCTTAAGGGCTCTCTTTCCATAAATGTTACCTCTTTTACAGGAAAAGATTTGATCCAACAGTTATATAGGACTCAAATTAATACTGCTTATGTGAATGATAGTAGTAGTTACACAGGGCTTATGTAGGATTTATGGACATTTATAGAACCTAAATTTTATTTAATGTTTATGTAGCTGGATGGGACACATTTTTAAAATGACCATAGTCTGACATTTGTCCACCTGCATACTATCACTCAGTAGTAACCCATTCTGACATATTCATTAACATAAAAATGATAACATTTCTCTATTTTGTTTCATTGTTTTAATGACTTAGGGGTATATTTACTAAGCAGGGAGATTGCAGTGAAATTCGAATTTGGGGAAGTTGCCCATGGCAACCAATCAGATTTGAGCTCTCAGTTTCATTTTACACTCTGGAGAATGTGAACTCAAATCTGATTGGTTGCCATGGGCAACTTCCCCAAATTCGAATTTCACTGCAATCTCCCTGCTTAGTAAATATACCCCTTAGTGTTTCAGTGTGTCATAAAAGAATAGGTATCGCATGCTGTGGAACAGTGTGGCTCAGGTATTATATGTTGTATTTAGTGCACATTTATTCAAAGTGTAAATCTAGAGATTTCCAAGGCCAGTTTCAGCATCTGAAGTTATGAGATAACATTTTCAACAACTCAGATAGGACATCCCTTCATGTAAAACATTTTTCCTTAACTGTCTTGACCTCTTCTCTTGGTCTCACGCTTTCAGCTCAGTTTCTCTTGAGATATTTAGATATTCCCTGCTTTTTGCAGTGCTGCATTGTGTGAACCAAGGAAAGGNCAGTTATTAGCACTGTTACTTGTTATGCTGTTGTGTATTAACATCATTATGTTGTTTGTGGAAGAACAGTAACAAATGGGCAAAGATGTTTTGTTAGTTGTTTTTTTAAAAGTTAGTCACAGCCTAACTTAAATCAGGTCCTTTAATTTTGCCCTGTTTGGTATAATTGGGTTATACTTTTACACAGAAAGGCACATCGCATCAGTTGCACCAGATATCTCACAAATGTATGGCCAGCATTAGACCTATTTTATACCATGCTCAGATTACCACCTGAATTTCCTGCTTTTTCTTACCATTTGGAGTAAAATATTGCTCAAGCTTAGGTCCATTTTTTTGTTTAAACCACTTGCCTTACTGATTCTACTATTTACCTATCTACATTTGATCGCTCTCCAACCGTTTTGTCCAATGTAATTAAATGTCTCTCTGTCATTTTATCCTAGATGTCATCCCACTATTTTAAACTCAGTCTTTAAAAAACTAAATATTTCTACGAGCCAATATAAGGAACCCACTAGGGTCTCCATTTCAGTGCACTAAAAACAGTCCGTATCCATCAGGCTTGTGCATAAGTATTATCCTTGACTTTAAACCGATCTTAGAGCCCACACAAATCTAGTCTCTTTAGCTTGTTACATACATTCAAATATATATAATTCTGTAAACATATTTGATACAAGACAACAGAAAAACTTTCATTTATACACACTATATCGAATAATACAATTTTTTTATTTCCATATTGAACTTGCCCCCTAAGGTATATATTGCATACAACAGTTAGATTGATTACTCCATGCAAAATACTTTCAGTCAATGCATTGGTTGCTTGTGTTCTACAGATTCAAATACAAAATACTACAAACCCATTAACCTGACTGCTCCTGCCTCATCTCTTCTACGATATATCTTGAGAGTAAGGCCCTCTTATACACCCAGGGCTGATCCAGGGTTTGGGAGTAAGGGCAAAACAGGTGAAAGTGTAGACCTGGGCAAAACCAAACCTTGAACTACAGGGGGAGGTACATTTACAAAGGAGGGAATATGTTAAGAATATCAGGCACTAAAAATTTAGAAGATGAATAAGAAGATGGAGAAAGTGTCTGTCTTTACAGGATTTACTTTACAGGAGTAGCTAAGTGGTCAGAAGGTGGTTATAGTAAATAGAGGTTTCCATGAACTCCAGTCAACGACACTAGGAGGCTGAGAATTCAATGAATGTCTCTGTTGCTGAGAAGGTGATGTCTTTCATTGTAAATTTCATACCTCCCAACATTGGCATTAAGGAAACTGGGACAACTAGGCCCCTCCTTGTGCGTCACTAACCATGCCTCCCACTCAGCACCTCCCAGCTCCACCCATGTCCCATCCAGCTCCACCCATGTCCTATCCAGTCCCACCCCTTTTAGCCCCATTCATGGCAAAGGGCGGGAGGTATGAAATTTTATTGCTATGTAATATGCTGACACTATATATATATATATATATATATATATATATATATATATATAAACCTAAAAGGCATTAGATTTTTTTCCTCCTTCTGTAGTTGAACTTTGTTATGCAGAGGTTCAGTATTGTTTTTGCTTTTGCTCCCAACCCTGTCTTTTTGGGTTATGAGGTTGTTTCTGTGATAAAATAAGAAGTTGGATATTCTATGTGCTTTCTCTACACATAAATTCATCAGGTCTGATCCAGAGTTTGGGAGAAAGGGCAATACAGATGTAGACCTGGGCAAAACCAAGTTACACTGTCAGGGGTACACATGAATTTACATTATTTCTGCATTTCTGCTTTGGCACATAGAACATAACACGTAAAGCTTTATGTTTAAATCTAAATGAGTTATATTTGTCTCCCCTTGAATCGAAATATGGTTTTACTTTGAACCTGTTTAAGTTCGTCTTGGATCAGCCCCATCATGGATAAGCTTTTATAGCCTCTGGCTATGGTAAGAAGTACTGAGAGTTACTGCGCACCTGCTGTGTGTTTGCGCCTTGTTTTGTGGACCAAACCCAGGATGAGTGGGCTAAGGACTGAAAGGAGCCAGAAAACAAGGCAGCAGACAACAGTTGTTTTTTTCCAGCAGGGAACAGAAGGTACAATTATGAAACAGTATTTTTTAATGACTTCCTTTCTGAAGAAAAACACAAATTAAAATTTTCATTAAGGTTGCAATTAAACAAATAAGTGTCTCTATGTGAATTCAATGGCTTTGCAAAATGATTCAATCGAGAAGGAGTTGGCAGGGTTTGATACATATGATGAAATGCTTTATTTTTCAGTACCACAATCTTTGTGCAAATGATTTATTCAATGATTTATTCAGTTTAGCCTGTAATAGGAATATTAACGTGGTTTTGTTTTTTGTACAGGAGAAGATCTCTTGACCACGGTTGAACTTATCCATAACCGTCTCCCTGGGAAAATGCTGCAAAATAACATTTGGGTACTTTCTCTGTTACCAATTGTTACCACTGCAGCTGGTAAGATATTTACATTCAAAACAGACACTATTATTTTATTGTTTTTTTAATTGCTTTGTTTAATTGCTTTCTCTTTCTGCTATAATTAATCCATTTATGTTTATTTGAATTAATTTAAATACAGTTTTCAATCCATAATAGATTGTATGTGTTGTAATTTGGATTTTTTTTGTAAATAAAATATTCCCATAAAGTTACAGAAAACGGTAATTCTGGGTACTGTACATTTATATAATATAGGATTACATTCTAATGAGATTGATACATTTGTGCAATTACACGACTAGGGACAATTTAGTCAGCTGCCAATTAACCTGCCGGTATGTTTTTGGAGTGCGGAGCACCCAGGCGAAACCAGCACAGACACAGGGAGAACATACAAACTCCATGGTTCTAATAAGGTTCTGTCCGGGAATGAAACTCACAACCTCAGCGCTGTTAGGCACAAACACTAACCATTATAATGTCAGAATTGTCTGAATTGTGTGGTTTTTCATTTTGAGAATAGAATCCTTGCTACAGATTAGACAAGATGTTGGATTGTTACTAAAAACTTCAGTGTGTACCCTGCTGTATATGTTAAAATTTGCTCTGCTTCGGAAATGAAGCGTTGCATATACTGTACACTTTATATGAGTAATCTACTAAAATGCAGTTTCACAAAACCACACTTGTGTGCATGCATACTCTATATGCATTCTTTACCGAACTGGATACAAAGAATCCGGCCCTCTGTAAAAGGGGGCAGACAGAGGCATGTAATTAGTACATTAACACATAGCTTCAGCCCTCACCTACTATTCACATCTCAGCACCGCACTTTTAAGTAAGAATGGTGCGGAGAAGTAAAGGTCTGTAGGTGAATATGCATAGTGCAGACACTGCACACATACTAAAGCTATTCCAGCATTTGGTTCACCGAATGCTGAAATAGCTTAAGTATGGCCCGGTCCAGAAACATTAGCTTACATAGAATATGAACCAATGTTCAAAAAATGTAACATGACCTCACATAAGACCCTGAGTTTGATAATACCAGCAGCAGTACAAAACACCTGTGATATATTCCCTGACTTTATATCATTGAAGCCTAGTAGTAAGCAATGCTCTAGAGAGGCATTCTGCAAGCTCTTCATTATTTATGTGAATTAATCAAAGTTAGCCAGAATTCTCCCAGCAAGAGACACAAAACATTGATTTTTTCATCCTTCATGGTTTGTACAGGGGTAAGGTTGTACCCTTTTGTGCAATTGCTCCTAACTTTTGATCAGTCCCTTTGAATTAATTACAATTACAATCAATTAATGAGTTTTACCTGCATGTTTAGACCCAGCGAATAAATATGAATGATAATATGTGACCTGTATATACAATCTTAGAGGTGTAATATATGTTTTATATAATATATAGGTACAATATAAAATACTATAATTCATCATACTATATCATATTTGCATTAGTAATTGTAATTGGATTTACCTGTGACCCATTCATAATTTATTCTACTATTTAACAATGCAATATATAAAATATATTTTGTACTTTTTGATAAATAAAGAAATAAATAAATGAATAAATGAATACACATAAATATGACATTTTTATAATGTAAAACCTATTTCTAGAAATATAAATGTATAAAACTGATTGGTCCACAGATTACAACTGTACATGTGAGGGACATAACTGCAAGGAAAAAACCTGTGTGGGAAAGGTATGCTTTGTGACAGAGGAACAACTGATCGGGACTAGAGAGATTCGCAGATTCCGGGGCTGCTTCANTCGCCATATAAATGAACAGTGCTCTGGCAGGACAGAACGCACACAAGTGTATTGCTGTTATGACAACTTCTGCAATAAGAATGTCACTCTCATTGTTTTGGGTAAAGTATTCTCTCTTTTTACTTTTATGCTGAAATCTGACGCCAGTCCAAATGAGAATACTATGTACCATGCACAGGCTGTGTCACACACATATTTCATGTTGGTGCAAACATAAACCTAAAATGAATGTCATGTAAAATGTGTTTTATTGTGTATCTGTATTCTGTGTCATACGCTGCCACAGCCACACTGTACACTGGGCTGGTACTATGTTTGTTTAGGATAGAAACCTTTTTATATGAGGGCAGCTGTTGGGATTTTATAGCGTTTAGGATTTTGGAATTTCAGATAACGAATGCTGTAATTGCCCATGCCATTTAGCAAACTCCTATTTTATGTAGATTGCAGCTTTTGCGACTGTGTTTATTACCAGTTATAAAGTATTATGTCTTATCGTGGCAATGTATTCTGTTGTTATATATTACTAATGCCTAATATCAGTTATATATATTTTACACAGAGATGGACTTTAGATTGGGCAAATTTACAGTATATGCATGTGACAATTTGTTTCTTCTTTCCCGCAGAAGATGAACCCACAACCAACCTCATACTAGTGACTGTCCTCCCGATTGTTCTGATTCTGGTCCTTCTCATACTCTTCGCATTCTTGTTCAGGAAATTGAAACAACGCAGTCGGAAAAAATCTTTGGCTAGACTGATTGATTTTGGACATGCAGACTTTGTTAATGCATCAACTGTTGGTGACAGCACATTAGGGGTGAGTCACTGGAGATATGCCATGGAATCATANGTTGCTGATGTATGTTATCTAAATGTGGTTTTAATCAATCTTGTGAATTAGACTTGGGCTAGGAGACATCACTTCTCACCTCTAAAACTGTCTGCAACAGACGAAATGTACTTCCCCTGCAATTCAGCATGGTTTTACCCAGGTGTAACTTTTCTCTCTTGTTTTCAAGTCTGGATCTGGTCCCATATGTCTAAGACCTAAAGGCTGCTTTTATGCATTACACGTTATTACTACTACAAGAGACATTTTATATGAACCCTTCCAGCTGCTATATATAGTGATCGCTGTAAGCAGCAATTAAATGAAAGCAGACATCTGCAGACTAAAGCCTCCTTCATGTAAAGGATAACATACACCTTCTACAGATTTTATTTTTTACTTTTGTTTAGATTTATTTTAAATCTTGCCACCAATTAGACTCAGTTTAAAACCTCTCATAGTAGCATGGGTTTACTGGTATTTGGGATGAACA
>JABWIB010001735.1:18733-30655 GCA_016617825.1 Platyplectrum ornatum | reverse complement strand
GCTTAGTGAATTTAGGCCTATGTGTTCACCTGGAAACCCATAATGTTGCATGCAGTATTTTAGAGCAATATGAGCAGGAAAACTTGGTTACTAATAGAAAACTCACGCAATAAACAGGCTTATTTTAAAATCAGGTCACAAAAATGATATTACAGATTTTTAATTCACATGATTTTTTCTGTAGATCTTATCAGAACTTACAAAGGTCATGAGAGAATGCTGGTTCCAGAATCCATTAGCGAGACTTACTGCTCTGAGGATCAAGAAAACATTAAACAACCTGAAAAATTCATTGGAAGAAAAATCACCAAATTCTATTCACAGACTTAAAACATATGACTGAAGTGAATCCATAGGTCATACTGTTCTTCATGGTGAGCGTCATGGTTTTGTACAATACTCCTGAATTGTAGACATGGGGCCAGATTTAGGTCCCCCCTGTCACTTCCATCTCTCTGTAGGAAAAGACTTACTCTGCTAGACTTGACTTTCTCATGGAAATAATTGCTTCGGTGCAACTGGTGACCAAATGAATCAGGCAGACAGTTTCATTCATTTAAATGGTCCGCTCCCTAGACCCATCTAGAATAATGTAGGTGGGCAGGGGAGTGGGAAAGGTGCTATCCAGCGAGCAGAATTGCATTGTTCAGTGCCCGTGCATTTGCAATTCCAGCCGGCAACATCCGGAGTGTGCTCAATAAGATTGCCCAACTTATTCACCCTGGACCAGATTCAGACTTTTCATATTATTGATTACTCACCACTTACTCACATGTGGGTAATACCATGTTGAATCGCAGGGGAGGTAAAATGAAACATCATCTCTCAACTCTAATACTGATTACAACTAATTAAATTTAACTTCCCTGCAATTCAACAAAAATATATCAGCTTTTGACTGATTATCTCCGGCATTATCTTGATCTGTTATCTCTGGTAAATGTCATGTTCTTATAACAAGCACTTAAGCCATTTTGACATTAACGTACCTCTTTACACTGCTGCAAAATAAAACCCATATTACATAACGTTATACATAAAAGGTAAAAAGACATGTTTCTAATATGAATTGACCGCTACACTGTACTGGTGAGCAGGACCCTGCCGAGAGCGTGTCTGAACTCACTCAAATAGAGCCAATGGCCATAATTAAATAGGCCCAAAGGCCGCGCTGATGTTTAGACGTCGTCCTGGCATCACTTGGGGGGCCCGGGGAGTTTGTGAATCCCGTGCCCGGGTGATTGTGGCTGCAGCTCTGATTGTCAGCATCATCTTTACTAAATTGCCCTTGTAACCTACACAGCATTTTACTCCTAAATGACTTCAGATCCTCCAACGTGACCCATTCTACCAGGTACACAATACTCCTGAGCTTGCAACTGTCACTCGTCTGGTGTATTCTACACCTGGTAAAATGGGTCATGTTTAGGGTCTGGGATGTCACAACTTATTTCTTATTTAATTCATTGGCAGCTTGCATAGAAATATATAATAAAATGGCTGACTCCAGGTGGCGACCAGGTTCCATATTATTGAGCTTATATAGAAATAAAAAGAAAAATTCTTCTCATACTCAAGTATAAGTCGACCTGAATGTAAGCCGAGGCTCCTAATTCACTCAAAAAACTGGGATCATTTATTGACTTGAATATAAGCCTCCCCATAAGTATATCTGTCTGTCACCCCTGTGAAAGGCTCATGTCACTGATGGATCATTGCCCCATAGGACTGCATTGCCTCTGGTTTCTATGTTCCAGCTCTTATCGATTTTCCCATATATGCCTCTATTGTCCCCTGCCCGGGTAGGGACTGTAGGGACACGGTGGCCCGGCACCCTGTACCGTCTGCTGCCGGCAGCCTGCCTGAAATCACTGCAGCGACCGGCACGCCAGTACAAAGCGCCGGGACACTGCCTCCTTAAGACTCGACACCTCTTGCCTAGCGTCATGTGGGGGGCCCGACCGCCCCAGACTTTGTGAGTCCCGGGCCAGGGCGTTCCTGGTCGCGGCCTTGCCCCTGCTCCCTCTGCGTATCTGCAGCTCTGGGGATAGAAAGGGAAAACACTGCCACACAACAGGAGACTTAAGAAGGCTGCATGTCAGATCCGGCTATGTGGACTGATAACTGTAACGCAGACCCAGCAGCGTGCTCACATCCCTGCATCATCCAGGACAATGAAGCTGAGGGGCGCACTTTCAGCACAAAAAAATGTGCTAAAAATCTTATACTCGAGTATATACAGTAGTTTATTATGTATAACTAATAATTTTACGACCAATGATTATGTGAGTCAATGTGTAATTTTTTAATTTTTTTCCATACTATAATATGATATAAGCACAAAAAGGTGGCTCCTGCAGGAAAGGAGCAAGTGAACAGGACATTTTTACTGTTACTGCCAGAGAACTCTGCACAGCAATACTTCATCAACTATTTCCATGTGTGGAATTTGCAAGCACACAAAGGTGATTTACATTTCAATCATCAATTTTGCTATCATTTAGAGAATATGGATAGTAATGCATTGAATAGCAGTGTTAATTAATGCTTTAATAATTCAAATTACTAAGACAAATAAATTAGAAATTTGCATTACAGACAAAGTAAAAACAAATACTCCATTACAATGTGTGTGGGCTTTCAGTTACATTTCTTAAAATTAATTAAATGAATACAAAGATACAAATAGAAGCCCTAAAGTAATACAGACCTTTAAATACAAAATTCAAATAATTTAGTAAGTAACCATTTTTATGACTAAATAATATACTGTACTGTTATGGTGATAAAACAGGATCGGATTCAGACTTTACGTATAACAAAGAAGACAGTAAATGTTTTGTTACAAGTATGCATGTGCACAAACCATGCCTCCTGTGTAAGTATGGATCTTCTAGATTTAGATTTCTTTTTTAAAGGTTTTCATAGTGTTCATGTTAATCCCATTTTCAATAAATGTGTTTGTGGACACAGCTTATAATGTAGACAAAATCATTCCCACATCAACATTTCCCATAATGTTTAGCTCTTGCAAAGACTTTCTTTCATTATAATACATGAAGGCATTTATATAGCCATTAGAANATGGAACCAATGCGACCCATTCAGACAGACAAAGTGGTTGGGCTGTTATCGCATTTGGACAGCCTTCGTATTACAATGTACAGTATACAATAGGCCAGGGCTAGTGGTAAGTGGGAATAGTTTAATGTGGATATGTAGCTAAGCCCCACTCCCTCTGGACCCACAATTTTGTGCTCCAATACCCTCCAGTATTGAGGTTGCAGGGTCTATACAAGTGTTGGGGCTTAGCTGTAGAAAAGGTGCTGGTATGTCATACTGGCATATACCGGTCCACTTTGAGCCCTGCTATAGGCTATACTGCATGATACAGTATGATCCTGTATATCAAAGATCCATATGTATATATGAGGGCATGGAACTAAGAATCCATTCTTTTTTTTTTATCTATTATTAGCTTCACATCTTTCTACTTTAGATACAATTGCATAAGTAATACCCTGTTCACATTACCTCAAATTAGCTGTCTTTTTTGATGAAAAAGCCAGCTGCAGTGATAAAGCCGGCTTCTAAACTCAGTGTGAACGCTCCATTTACAAAAAGCCAGCTACTGAAAGCTGGTGTTCAGAGCCTGCTTAAAAGAAGGGGTTTGACCCTCCTATGCGGCTTTTTCAGTCAGTGTGAACAGTACATAGCTGGCTTTCCTCTCCCATTGTGTTTGTGCAGTGCTGATTGGCTCACACAGTCAGCTATTTCCAGCACAACTCTGCCTGTCTCTCTCTCTCAAACAATCACAGCCAATCACAGCACATTTTCTGAGTAATAATGTGTACTAGTAGCAAAAATCAGGGTTCAATGTGAACAGTGCAGACCCAGCTTTTATTTTACAAAAAAGCCTGCTTTTTCACAGCCCCTCCAATTTCCCTGGCTCTACACCCTGGCTCTAAACCCAGCTTTTTCATGGCTGGTAATCTGAACGTGGTATAATACTTTACTTAGTTTATAAAATGTGAACATTTTCATGCCTTTACTTATAACAAACCACTACCAAAACGGGAGTGTGTTTTTATTATTTAGTGTTATAATACCCCTCTCTCCCGCACACAATACATTTTCTAACTTGGCGCCACTCACATTTCAGCACAATAGTATCTGACAGAACTGTAGAGGTGCTTGGTTTTGGTAATATGGGTACGCAGTAATATGGGTACGCCATTTACCAAAAGGTATGTTTTTTAGTCATAGCGATCACAAAACACCCATTTGTAAGAAGTCTGGATGTGGTCCAGTGTGTCCTGTTTGGATTTGCAGTAAATGTCATTTTCAGTAAATATCAGTTTAGTCTTTTCTTTATGCCTACAAACCCCACTATGTGACATTTTAGCCCACAACTCAAAGCATCCGTCCTATGTACAGCTGAGTCTGCCGGCCTGGTGCAGTCTGGGGATATGCCTTATTGCATCAGAGTCTGAGGAGTGGGGGTAACTCTATCCATATGCTACATTTAAATGAGATTAGAGCTCACTGCCTCTTCCCACCTGTNGTTTTCCATTATCCTTTCCACGGATTCACATTCCAGCAGCTGTTTGCTATGGTATGGGGGTTTATTTTTGTTTTTTGTAAGTCTGATTCAATAAAATTGAATTCACAGTGCGACTGCTACTATTCACTGTGGTAACCAATTAGGTAACCGCTTTCATTTGCTAAACTATGGAAAGACAGCTAGTATCTGATTGGTTTGTATAGTTTAACCTGTACACACATATACAGTTTAATGGATATTTCACCCTTGTTATTGCTGATTCACTGAAGAATCATATTCTCAGCATTAGGTCCAAAGAACTGATTGTGATATGTCATGATGTCTGATCACCACTACATCCGTGCAAGCTCTAGCATAACCACTCATATTACTCAAACAGACTTCTGAGCCTACCTCACAATTTCTGCTCTGTGTGCATTTAAATAGCAATGGATTGGAAGTTTGGATTGATTGGCCATACACATCCTGGCGTATTCAGTACTTTGTAATGCTTAACCCTTCCCACTTGTCAGCACGACCTCCCTGTTGGAACAGTCAGAATTCGGAAAGCCTAGATGCAAGTGCATGTGCTCAGATGGTATGCCTGTATGGGAACAATGAATGATGCTGACTCCAGTCCTAGATATTTACACTTAACAAATGAAAGGTCATGCAATATAACTAACTTTATTTTTTCATTTATTCACCAACACATAGAAGGCACAAACACAATGCAACGCGTCTTGATGCGCCATCTTTGACATCAGTCTCTTACAATGCTCCATTTAAATAAGTTATTATTTTTTTTTTGTTTTCTTGATACGCAAAAGACTTTCATTTCAGTATGCCTGTACAATGTAAATAAGCTAATTAAAATCAATGTACACAATGTAGTAATAGTGCTTAAATTATTTATTATATATATCTATTGTACCAGAAATGTAACAGTGTTTTGTAGCGATTTATTTTACTGATGTTAAACCACTGAAATGTAAATGTTTGAGATTAAAAGTATATATATAAAATGTCATGCTTGAATTCCTTATTTAAAATAATGACTATGCATAAAAATATCGCAAAATGATGGTTGCAAAAATAAATTTTTATAAAACAAATGGGGTTGTGGGAGCAGTGTCTATACTAACGAAAAATTACAATTTTTTAAAAACATACCACACATTTTAACTATCTAACTATCTTAGAGGGTCCATTTGGTGACAAGGTTAATTCTAAATTAGTAAATAAATATAGTCCCCTAAAAAAGCCACTGGACACAGTATGGAGCAATGTCTTCACACTTGGGGGAACTGCCTCACACAAAAGTTCACAACTTCTGACGCGTTTTGGGGCTCCTCCCCTTCCTCAGAGCGATGTGTGAAGGCATAGCTCCATACTGTGTCCAGTGGTTTTTTCATCCAACACCCGGGTCAGCTGTACCCTTACATGCATGGTCCTTTATCCTACTCACCTCTGGCCAATACTTGATCCTACTTACCCTCAAAAGACACAGTCCCACACAAGACTACCATATGGACTATGGAGGACTGTTGGGGACTATCTTGTCACCAAACCGACCCTCTAATATAGTTTCCAGTTTTTTTATTTTTTATGTATATCATTGTCACAATTTTTCTTTAGTATAGACACTGCTCCCACAACACTATTACCCCTCCATTTGTTTTGTTTATCACTATTTGTAGGTATTGTGAACCCCACCCTATAGTGCTTTTGAGGTGAGCAATCAGTGTGTATGTAACACCCAAAAGTATTCACTTTCTCTTAATGTAAAATCAATTTATATGTTGAATACAAATGAAAAGCAAAGCCAATCAAGACAGAGGGTAATGAAGGGTTAAAGATCCTAATCTAAATGAATTTAATCTCACTGTCCTGAGAATGGCAAAGTCACTCGCCTCTTAGTGAGGATTGGCCAAATGTAGTTATAGAGGAGTAGATGTTTCCAAGGAAATGCATATATGTCTGCAGTAGAAGAAACAGATCGTCCTTTTCCCCCCTTACATATTGTATTATAATGTTCCATGTTTGGTTATTCTTCCTGGTTGGCGGAAAGCAATTCCACTATTCTTGTAATTGTGCTAGTTATTCTTATTATTTGTTAATTATGGTAAGGTTGGTGCAGGTGTTGGTTTAGCTGGGGTGGCACTTATGATAAGGTATCATATAAGGACTCATCTGAGTTAGGTCATCTATGTGAGGACAGTTTTGTTGGACGCCTCAATGAGGTGCAGTACCATGGGCTGAAGGAGAACACCATGGTTGTGGTTTGCAGAAAGCAGTCCAATTTACTTTTATTTGCACTAGTATAATTATTATTTATGTTTGATGATGTTGCATGGTGGACATTAGCTTCATATGCCAATAAGTGTTGCTCACAGTTTTGTTTTTCTTTACATTATTTAGACCTTTTGCTATGGTCTGCAGTTGGTCTACTTATCTCCTGTCATAAGTGGACTCCTGGATTGATTGTGCTCCAGCACCAAAATACCAGCTCTGGCAAAAAAAATTTAATCAATGGGAGGTTTCTGCCCACAGCTCACTATGGAGGAGCGATTTACTGTGAAATCTGTGCTAGTCATGAACGGTTCATACAGTCCTACTCAGCCTTCTCCCCTGTTCACAGCTCCAAAGTTTTAGTTTTGTTCCAGGTTCATCGCCCCATTTGGGGGTTCAGAGTCTCATTGCCCTAGGAGAAGTTCAGAATGTCTTGCCCTCTGAAAGGTCTTCGAGCACCCAAAACTCTAGAAGGCCACTGACTATCCAGTCTCTAAAGACTATGCATCTGGTTATCCCATTGGCCAATCAAGCTGCCATCCCATGCCTGCATGCATGAAGACATATCTGCTGAGCCACCAAACAGTGCTGCCCCTACCAGGGCCGCCGCCAGGATCACCTGGGCACGGGACTCGGGCAGCCGTGCCCCCCACATAACGCCAGGATGTCGCAACGTCAGCGCAGGAGGCCNTCGGGCCTATTTAAACTCACTTAGACGCCAATAATGGTAGAGGCCAATAACCTGTAGAGGGCGCCAGGCCACTGCCGGGGGGTGGGGGGATGGCCGGGCCCGGCTGTCCCCCCCTGATGGCTGCCCTGGCCCCTACATCTTGGCATGACAACTTATTTGCTCCTGCCTACTGGCATAAAAATTCAGAGGTTTATTCATATTGTTGACTGGACATAATGGGGTATATTTACTAAGCAGGGAATTTGCTGGGGAATTGAAAAGTGGGGAAGTTGCCCATAGCAACCAATCAGATTCGAGCTTTCATTCTCCAGTATGTAAAATGAAACTGAGAGCTTGAATCTGATTGGTTGCTATGGGCAACATCCCCACTTTTCAATTCCCCAGCAAATTCCCTGCTTAGTAAATATACCCCAATGTATATCTAAAAAATATGTCATAGAACATAAATTAAATATAACACTTTTATCTTCCTTAACATATCCAAAAGCAAAACGAAAATAAAACTACTGCCACTTTTTTTTATACATATCACCTCAATGCAATTCTTAAGAAACAGTAATGCATAAAGAAGCAATTAAATTCATAGAAGCAGAATACCAATATATGGATTTACATTGCTTCTTTATGTACTATTGTTTTTATGTCCAGCTAACACATTGCCATGTAATTGAGAGGCTATGTAACTGTTATGAAGCATGGATCATTTCTAACCCACTCCAGTGTGCCCTCTACAGTCCTTTTATTATATTTAAACAAATGTGTTAGCATCACCTCTTACAAGTGAAATGCTCAGGCACTTAACAGAACAGTTTCCATGAACATCACCACTGCTAAGACCCTACTTTTATCCCCATGAGACATAGAAACTTTCCGTGCCCCAGTGATCTTTAGCTACAAAGACAGCTTTAATCCATCTCCATTGTCCTGCTGTGAGGATAGCCTCCTGTCTGACAGTTACACATGAACAGGAATGAAAGTTAGTAACAACAGTAAAAAGAAATATATCTGCAGCTGAACAAAACCATGTTACATTTCAGCGTGGCTGGGGATAATGGGGNTGCGTAATGCGTATGCTATAAGCTATAATAGTAATACATTTTGAGCACATACTTTGTACAATCCTTGCTGTTGCTACTGCAGGGTTTCCTACTTTAAAAAAATAATTTCAGGGTAAAAAGTAAAAAGCCACAGTTCACTAGCTTGCCACAACAAAACGATTGCTGTTGGGTATCTGGTTCCCTGGGATCTTTTCCATGCCGTTGTTTCTTGTGCACATCTTTTCCTGTGGTCCCAGCCTGTATTTCCTATCTGCAAGTATGTTTTTTTTATGAATTTTGTACCTGTATTTTACAAATAAACTCTTAAAAAAAAAAAAAGTAAAAAGCCATGGGGCATGCCCAGCGTCACCATGGTGCGTGCCCAGCGTCACCATGGGGCGTGCCCAGCGTCACCATGGGGCGTTCCACAGCGTCACCATGGGGCGTGCCCAGTGTCACCATAGGGCGTGCCCAACATCATAATGGGGTGGGTCCAGCAAGGAATCAGCTACTCCCTCCTGCAGGGCTAATGCTAGGTCTCTTGGCCCCTAAGCTGGCACCCAAGCGGTCGGGACCATAAAGACTGTAGCCCAAACATGAGTCTGCAGCTGGAGTTTGGCCACTGGATCAGAAGTACTTTCTGAGTCTCCTGAGCCCCCAGGACACTGCAGCATAACCTGGTGACACTGTCTTGCATTAACTGTGGACTAAGAACTATGAGGGGAACCTTACTGGGACTGGTACGCTTACTGACATATTGTATTACCGTGTGATATACATAGTGACTGCAATTATATGTTATAGTGCTATTTTCTATGGAATAAATGCATTATTATATCCATCTCTCCTCCCTACCTGTGTGACTGCTAAATCCAAGGACCAAGGGAATCTAGTGAACTTGTGCTAACCTTGGTATCGTGACACATGTCCAGGAGTAAAGGGTGCCTTCCCTGCAGTCCGGGAGATCTCCCAGATTTCCGGGAGTCTCACGGATATTCTGGGAAAGTAGGTAACGCTGTGCTTAGTGCATCTATACATAAACCAAGATGTTTCAAGAATTTCCATTATTTTCATTCTATGAATTATTTGTAGAAGACCTTTGCAATACATTGTAGTGGCTGCATCTCTTTAGATCAGGAAATATGTGTAGTTCTTTGCCTGTGAAACATATTATTCTGCAACAGTAAAGGTGGCCATTCACGGGCCATTTTCTACCCAAAACCGACGAATGTCAAAACCCACGAAAAACCTGCAGCAAGCAAGGCCATCCCCACCATTAGGGACAAGGGTGAAGACCAGTCCCCGGTTAGACTCCGCGCCTGGTGCTTCCTGTTCCTGGGATTCTGTACCTGTGGCCCTACTGGGACTCGCTCAGTCCTCTCGGGGTTAATTGTAACACTACCTTTAAGTCATATGAAATTGCGACCCCTAAATCCCTTTCCTCTTCAGTATCTTGAATTAATGGTATATTGAGCATTAGGGGTTTTGCGTTCTATGTGAATGACTTTGCATTTCTGGCATTAAACTGCAGTTGCCACGCTCTTGACCATTCTTTAATAAGACATTGGGGCCGATTCAATTGTGCACGTAGCTAAACAGTATTAAAAAATCGCATGAAGAAAAGGAATGCAATTGTTTGATGTTAGGTGTGAATTTGTTTTTGGTCAGCAGCAGCATCTGCCTCCATTAGTAATCACTTTACAGGTCAATTCTAAGGTGATTTGCTTATGGAGACAACGCTGCAGCTTATNAATCAGNATNNTAGTATAAGCNTTTCTGTCAATGAAATGGTTACATTTGTATACCTGTGTAACCATCTCAGCAGCAGCGGATACAAATGTAACCATTTCATTGACAGAAATGGTCATACTANCCCTGTCTTTCCTAACATACATCCATGTACATAGGGGTACCCCTAATATATAATAGTACCCCTAATAACACCCCCTTTCCTAATACATCCATGCACATAGGGATAGGAGTGCCCCTAATATATAATAGTGCACCTATTAATACCCCCTTTCCTAATATACATCCATGTACTTAGGGATAGGAGTACCCCGAATATATAATAGTACCCCTATTAACACCCCCTTTCCTAATACATCCATGNACATAGGGACAGGAGTATCCCTGTCTTTCCTAATATACATCCATGTACATAGTGATTGTGTGGAATTAATATTTAAAGAAACCTTATTTATTTNCAATGATAACCCACTAAATACAATAATAATCCACCAAATATTTAGTTTCAATAAGATAACCTCATGTAAACAGTCTAGTTAGCTGATAAGCAAGTTAAAGCTCTTACTTCATGGAGGTGCTGTTTACATTATGTGAAGCAGGCCCTGACCCTAGAGTAGTAATATANAGCACAATGTGTGTGTGGGAATAGAAGTGTCCTGCTTCGTATGGTGTCACAATCACTGTTAGGTTATAAATGGGTGCTGGTCATTNGTGTGTGTACTGGAATCATGTTTTCATAAATTGAAACTCATATTCTCTTAAATACCATGGAACAGCAAATCTAATAAAACATGATCATTACGTGAATAACATTCTGGTCAAAAGTGCCCCCAACAAGTTACTGGTTTGGATGAATATTTCCTAGTAAATGTGCTGGACATAAATCCTGTAAATTATCAAAGTTCACTTTGCCCCCCCCCTCCCAAATATTAACATTTATACTGTATATGTTCCTAACTATATTATGACAATGTCAAGTTACATCTGTTTTTGATAGATAAATATACTCTCTCTTAAATTCAATGTTACCCTACTATTGGCCATATACATATATATATATATATATATATATAAATAATGTGTGTGTTCACATTTCAGATTTGTTTTTGTGATTTGTCTTTAAAATATCAAATAATCCAATATCCCTTGTAAATGACATTAATATTTCACAAAGGCCCCTTCAAGGCTGCACATGAGGTCAGTGGGTTTGAGTAGTCGGAGACTTAATTTTGATGATGGATTCCAGCTAAAGATCAGTCCAGACACATTTTCACAGCTGTCATGCAAGGGTTTTAAGATATCACGGTTTCACTGTGATATTGCAGGACTTTTCCCTGTGGGCATACTGTCTGCTGTGGCACTAATGTTCAGCTANTGAAACTAGATATAGTTGTAGATTTTTTTTTTTATGGTTGTAGTCAAAGTATATAAGAAAGAAACCTGTATACTTTCCCAGTGTTACATTTTACAATCAGACTTTCACAAGTGTCAATCAGTGTTTTGCATTCAGTNCGTGAAAGTGCATCATACTTGAAAGAAAGCGTTAGGCATTCTTGTTTTATTAGTGTTCCAACCATTCAGCGTGTTATTGTTTGTAAATGCACAAATAA
>JABWIB010001734.1:40212-69009 GCA_016617825.1 Platyplectrum ornatum | reverse complement strand
TATATATATATATATATATATATATATATATATATAAGTTGTCCCCTGTTCCAGAGCTTATCAGTCTCTCCCTGCCCTGAGGTGATGCAGAACCTCCCATTGGAAAGTCTTTAATGCTGATTCAGGTAACCAGAAAAAAAGGCAGCAATGAATGTGCAATGTCAATATCCAGGGCAGGGACAGGGCCTGGTTTGAACCTTGTGGCATTATACCAGTATCTGTCGACGCTATTAAGCCGCTGCTGATATTCCAGTTTCCATAGACTTCCCTCCAATGTACACAATTGTCCCTGTGAGCAGACTTGTTATAGTTGCAGACAGGATGTTATGAGAAGCTTCACTCCAGTAGCTGCTGGTAGCAGCCACATGATTACCAGCCAAGTGATGTCTATGATGTTGGTCAGTGTGAAAGACAAACACGTAGCACACTCCTTGTAGCAGTAAGACGCAGAGTGTCACCGCAACTGCTGACAGGATGAACCAGTCATTTGATTTGGTGATTCTCACTACACCCTGATTGACTTCAAAAGCCATGTCTATCATTATAAGCAAACAATTAATATTGCCATTCCTCACCATAAAACTAATACCACGTTCAGATTACCACCAAACACCTGGGAATTTCAGGAAACTCATGGGTGTAAATGGGTTATTCACGGGTAGGACCCTGGTCTCCCGTAGTCTGAACGAGCAGATCCATGTTTCTTCATTTTGTTGTACTGAAAAAAAAAAATCCCAGGTCCATGGAGGAGTCTGAACGGCTCCACTGGACCTCAGGAGGATCGCTTCCATGGCAGAACCCGGTTTTAAAAAGTTTAAAAGTTCTCTGCTCACCGTATTAGCAACTCCTATGTACAGAAAGTGTAAAAGAGCAGAGAACAAGTTATAGGAGAATATTTGTCAGTGATAGATATAGACTGCTATAATGGCTTGAGTGGTCAGAGAATGAAAAGACCCACTACAAGCATCAATATTGATGTTTTTCAAGGAGAACGAAGGAAATTGTGTTTTAATATGTATTACACACAGAATATAGATTCAAGCATTCATTACTGTTTACTATAGTTGTTTATTTTACCTTGACCCGTGTTCAAGGCCTAAACTGTGTGCAGATAAGTTGGTTTTAATGGTGTCATTGGACAAATTGACATGATTGAAGTCTGTTCTGTTTTGCTACCCAAATAGGACCCATGACAACCAATAGTTCTGCTGACATTAAGGGTAGACATCCCCAGGTCAGCATGCAAGTATCAGGTTACCCTCTATACAGGCTCTATATTGACCAACTGAGCAGGGGCATCCTTCCCAACTGGCCAGATTTTGGTTGACTGTTCTCTGTTCTGCTGTCCCATCCGCCCAATAAGAGAATGAAATAGACAGTCCTTTGTACCCCCCTTCCATTATTGGAGTGAAACAGGGTGGGACGTGGATGGAGCCAAGGAAGCGTATATGCAGGGTTAGGGCTGGACTAGGGGCGGGGCTTATTTGTCCCATTTTCGGGAATGTTGCTAGGAATTCAGATGGCTGCCAGTCAATGAAAATTAAAGCCTAACATACATAATACAAAGAAGGGTTACCAACCTTTGGTATCTGCCTCCCGGAGGAATCAAAAGCCGACAGCATGGTGTGGGTTGGAGGCAAATAATACTGAAACATCCCCCCTTACTTTTTTTGGTGCAGCAAAGATTTTCCAACTCTCCAGGGATACATGGAGAAATGGCAAAAGTTCAGAAGTCTCCTGTATTTTCCGGAAGAGACGAAATCCTGAGAACATTGAGGCCTGTAGGCCTATTTAAGAAGATTTTTCCTATTGTTAAAGTAAAAAGCAAGCACGTAAAAATCATAACAAATGAGGCCTATTCTGAGATTTGTGCATCATTAGGGAAAGGGCTCCTGATAATATTCAGCAAATATCACAATAAATTCTGCATTCCAGCAGTGGAGGAACATTGACTTGTAAAACCTGAAATTTTGAAAACTGGAAATGTTGGCATCCAGGTTATCGATGTTAAATACCTATTATGTGCAGGAGCTACGATGCCAATTGAACTGCAACCCCACCATAAATAGTTCCCATATAGTTTGAGATTGACATGGCAGCACAGAGCATGTTATTATGGCAGAATATCTCTCTTCCGTACATCTTTATTTCACACAACGCTCAACTTGTTGACTACTTACAACCAGAAGCTCATAAAGAGAGAAAAGGCGTGTTAAAAACGAATAAGCCATGTTTATGTACTAGATATGAAATCACATTTAGGGCGTACTTTGGAAAAGTTCCTAAATATGAAGGACAGGTTTTTAATACTTAGTCAGCATTATGTCTTCATTTCTACATTTATATATAATAGCCTTTGGCTTCAAAACATTGTTTCTGCACAGAATATTATAAATCATTGTGTATTCCAACCTAGCCAGTTTGATATATAACTTACCCAGCATGTGCCATGCTCATG
This sequence comes from Platyplectrum ornatum, assembly GCA_016617825.1. Lineage (NCBI taxonomy): Eukaryota > Metazoa > Chordata > Amphibia > Anura > Limnodynastidae > Platyplectrum > Platyplectrum ornatum. The sequence continues at coordinate 66,551 of JABWIB010001734.1, read as the reverse complement.
AATCAAGTGGCACACAAATTGGTCCCACGTTCTGAAGACTTGACAGGGCCATTGACTATACCCAGTGTAGATGGCCATTTTTTTGCTATATCAATAGGTGTTATTTATACCGTGTTTCCCCGATAATAAGACACTGTCTTATTTTTTTTTTTTTCAGTACAAAAAAAACACCATAGGGGTTATTTTCGGGATAGGGCTTATTTTTATTGACCTGCTATTAATCCAATCATGGCCCCCCAAGTGCTGCTGACATTATGACACCTCATTGTGATATAAATAGGGCTTAATTTCAGGGGAGGGCTTACTTTAGACAGTTTACTGTAAAATAGGATATGGCTTATTAACAGGATAGGTCTTATTATTGGGGAAACACGGTAGTTATATCATAAATAAAAAGAATTGCTGTTAAATTCTGTGATTAAAAACACCTGCAAAAATCTGTTTCTAAATATCTGTCTTTGATTTTTCTAGGGAAGCATCACACAATGGTCAGCTTTATCCGCCAAGAATTCCTGGGCATTGCCATATTGCTGCTCCACTACACCTCCTGCCAACAAAGTCCAAACAAAGATGACTCTCCATCCATGGGGTTCACTCAAAATTTATACTATGCAACCATCCATGAAAATTCTGCCCCTAAAACCTATGTAGTCAGCCGGGTCAAAATGGGCGTTTACTTGAAGGACCCACAATGGACGGTTAAGTATCGAATTGTGTCTGGAGACCAAGGTGGACTTTTCAAAACTGAGGAACACGTGGTTGGAGACTTCTGCTTTCTAAGAATAAGGATACGGAGTGGTAGTACAGCCCTTTTAAATAGGGAGGTCAAGGACAACTACCCCCTGCTCATCAATGCCACTGAGAAGTCTTTGAAGGTTGAGATACAGACAAAAGTTGTCATTCAAGTTTTGGATATAAATGACCTAAGACCTCTCTTCTCATCAACGTCTTACAAGTTTACAATCAACGAAGATGCTCCCCTCAAATCATTCATTGGTAAAATAAGTGCTACTGATGCTGACTTGGGCCCAAATTCTATGTTTTACTACACCTTCAACACACAGTCCTCATTGTTTTCTATTCATCCAACAAGTGGGATAATAATGTCTATAGGCCAATTAAATGCAACCCAAAAGCCTCTTCATAAGCTTCAGATTTTAGCTTTTGACCGTATGAGAAAAATTGCAGAAGGCAATGGATATGGGAATGAAGCATCTCTGGAGATCTCGGTGCAACCTGCTTTGAAAAAGCCACCTGTCATTTCCTCCATAACAATAGCCGCAGCAGACTCGCCAGAAAGGCTACTATACGCCACCGTTGTCTTGGATGTAGCAGATCAAGAGTGCAATACATACACAGTGGAGATTGTAGACGGAGATCCAAACAATTATTTTAAGGTTTTACGGTCTTATGTGGGGAAAAATGAATTTACTGTGGTGTCTACTGCACAGATTAACTGGTCACAAAACTTGCAAGGTTTTAATTTAAGCCTTCAAGCTAGAGATAAAAAGAAACCACCTGTTTATTCACCTCTTAAAACAATTTACATTCCTCCATGGAGATATGCTCTGGCAAAATTTGAACAGGACCTATATGAAGTACAGATTAGTGAATGTGCCCCACCTGGAAGTCATGTTACAGTGGTTAAAATGATTCCAACAGTTCCATCTGGAGGATATTATTTGAAAACCTCTACAGACAAGTTCAGGCTTAACACCAAAACTGGTTTGATCACCATCAACAAACGTATGGATATAAAAGATCAGTCTCGATTTCGTTTGGAAGTCACCGCACTTGATGGGCAGGTCTCTACCACCATCATCATTGACCTCATAGATTGCAACAACCACTACCCAGTGTTTTCTTTGTCCAAATATGAGGGAACTTTCCATGAGAATGCACCCTTGGGAACAAAGATTTTACAAGTAAGTGCCAGTGATGCTGACCAAGGAAACAATGGCATCATTACCTACAAACTGGTTGGTTCAAACTCTGCTCCATTTGTAATTGACCCAGTTTCAGGGGTTATTTCGAACAGTAAAGTGCTTGATTATGAGCTGAATCAAAGATTATATAACCTAAAGGTCTGGGCATCAGACTTGGGTGTACCCTTCCGGAGACAAACAGAGGTTTACCTATCCCTCACCCTTAATAATTTGAATGACAATGCTCCTGTGTTTGAAAAGGTCAACTGCAATGTAAGCATTCCTAGAGACATATCTCTTGGGGAGAAAGTGTTGGAACTCTCAGCGGTGGATATAGATGAGCTTCAAACCATACAGTACTCAATCCTTTCTGGCAACGAGTTACAGAAATTCAGATTGGACCCCACGTCTGGAGATATCACTGTAAGAAGTGACTTAAATGGTCCATCATCCTCACTGCCTTTCTTCTTCTCCTTAGTTATTACTGCTAGTGATGGAGAAAACAAAGCTGCACCCACTGTTGTCAATATCACAGTATTAAATAAAGGATTTCCAAAATCGATATACTGTGAAGAGACAGGGGTGGTAAACAAAATAATGGAAAATATGAAAAAGTCATTCAATTTACAGACTGAAAGTCAAACCTATGAAGAGGACACAGATTTCAACAGTCACCCAATGAACAGTTATACCCCTCAGTTTAATGACAATTTCCCAATATCACTTGATGTGCCTGAGGACACTGCAGTGAACTCATCCATTGCTCAGCTGTTTGCACTTGATCTGGATAGTGGATTCAATGGCAAACTAGTCTATGCGATATCTGCTGGAAGTGAAGATGCTTGTTTCAACATTGGAATGGAAACAGGAGATTTGATAGTTTCTTCACCTTTAGATCATGAAACCACAAGCTCCTATATTCTTAATATTACAGTGTATGACCTTGGGACACCACAAAAGTCCTCTTGGAAAATTATAGCCATTAATGTATTGGACGTGAATGATAATGAACCAAAGTTTCCATCATCAGGATATTGTGTGGCATTGCGAGAAGATGCTAAGTTAGGTAGTGTTGTTCTTAGAGTAAAGGCTGAGGACGTTGACAAGGAAGATAATGGCAGGGTACGGTATTCACTTTTGACACCAACAGATAAGTTTACAATCGATAGCATCACAGGTGATTTAACAGTTAAGAGTCCATTAGACAGAGAGCTGTTGTCCAAATATAAACTGAAAGTTGAGGCAAGAGACCAGCCCAAAATGGACAGACAGCTTTTTGCCATCACCGACGTTGTTATAACATTAGAAGATGTCAATGATAATGCTCCACACTGTCGGCCATTAACCTCCAATGTGAAAATTGCAGAGGATGTTCCTGTGGGAACCATTTTATATTTTGTGGACGCTGAGGACTCTGACACTGGCTCTAATGGAGAAGTGTCTTATTTTCTAATTAATAAGGAACAAGGGACATTTCGTGTGGAGAAGTTAACAGGGGCCTTGATTCTGGACAGTGCACTTGACTTTGAGAAGAAGTCTTTCTACAATTTGACCATCAGAGCTACAGACGCTGGCCACCCATTTCCACATTCTTCTGTGTGCCATGTCGAGGTGCAAGTTCTGGACGTCAATGAGAACCTGCATCCTCCTGTATTCCAGTCTTTTGTCTTTCATTGGTTCGTACTGGAAAATTCACCACCTGGGACTCTAGTAAATTCCATCACTGCCCAGGATGAAGATCAAGGAAAAGATGGGGAAATACGTTATTTAATAAAGGATGGAACAGACCTCTCCGTTTTTAGCATAGATGAAGAGACAGGTGAGCTAGCATTCATTTTCCAGATTTACCTCTTTAATAGTGACTGTACTGTATCTGAATAGACAAAGCTAGCAACATGCACCATGATGTTGACCTCCACATTAATTGTGCTCATTCAGTTTGTCTGATAACTAATATTTGGTTAGTACATCCTTGTGACAAACTGAATGATGTTTATATTGTTTAGAGAGACTAAAACCTACATTTCCATACTTATCCAACATTAAAAATTTAAACAAAGTGGGTGCTGTAAAACAATGGCAGTTAAATCATAGAAACAGAGAATTTAATGCAAATAAAAACCACATGGACCATCTAGTTTCCCCATGTTTTATTCAATTCCTATAAATCTTGCTCATTAGTTTCATTTATTCATTTCAATCTTGATGACCTTGTGATGGAAGTATGTCTTTGTAGTATGGGTGGAGAACCATAAAAAGGACCCATACAGGCATGGGTAGAATATACAAATTGCGCAGCTAGGGCCATATGACACCCAAGCTTAGAGAGATTATGGTAACTGCTGTACCATAAATAGGTTAGTACATCTCTTTGCACAAAAGATATAATGTGTTAATGAATAATTAAATGTATCATATGATTACTCACCCAACATTTTTTAACTAGACATTGCTTTAAAATTGCTTTTTATTTATCATTGATAAAAGGAAAAAAAAATTCATAATGTTTATGAAACAATGTATGCATTAATATAGGAATGGAAGTATTCACTCCACCCAGTAGCTATATATAGACAATGGTAGACCATCCCTTAATGCTATAAACCCCCTTGTCCTCAATAGTTCTTTTGTCTGGAACATTTTAGCTAAAAATAAGTGCTATGCCGTGTATTACAAAATCTATTACAAAATATGTGATGTAACCGTGATTCATCAACATTAACAATGATGTAACTTTCCAGGTTCAGTGCGGACAGAGGCTCCTCTAGATCGGGAATCCGTCTCACGTTACTGGTTGACCATATACGCTACCGACTTGGGCTCTGTTCCTCTTTTCTCTGTCGTTGAAGTCTACATTGAGGTCACTGATGTCAATGATAACATCCCCCAGTTTTCCAAGCCGGTGTTTTATGCCTCAGTGGATGAAAACTCTCCACCTAATGTTTCTATCCTTCACCTGGAGGCCACAGATGCAGATTCAATTTCCGCTGGCAAGCTATCCTACCAGTTCTCTAGTGGGAATAGTCAAGGATTATTTGCATTGAACCCAAATACTGGTAAGTAGGATAAAAAAAACCTGGCACTCTAAAACCAGAGCAACTAATTTTCAACAAAATAGATTGTATTCTACTTGTTATATTGATGTAGCTATTAGCTATAGTTATATTACATTGTATGGTATGATAATATAATAATCATCCTATCAAATATTGCAAAATACCAAACTAGCTACTATATCTAAACTTCACATAATAAGCAAATCAAGAATTGAAGAACAAGGTTTAAATTAGACATCAATTGACATCTAAACTACTATTTACTCCATAACAGACACGTTTTTTTAGATCATTTTCAGCCCCCTGTGTGCATGACCTTGAATTCTGCCTCCTCCAACAAAAGTCCTGAATCTATGGTGTTTTCACCTTGTCCTGCACTATGACTCCTCACTATTGACTCATCCCCAGAACCACTCCCCAAACCGCAGACTGATCCCTACTCTGATCCCCTGTGTACTGAGAAACACATTTACGGAGTGACACTGCTGAAACTGTTTGTCTTACTCTCTTACACTTTCGCCCTAAATTACAGGTTCATCATTTGCAGCCCATGTTTTTTTCATGAGTGCATTATAGCCGAACAAAAGAGGTCTTTACACATGCATTTCAGGCCCTGACGTTCCCATAACATAGCTCTATTTTTCTAGGAAAGTAAATGTAAGGCTTGTGAGGACAGGTGCCTGATGTACAGTAAGTGTTGTTTGACGTTTAGCTTATTATAAAATGGGAGCCATTTACTCTCTACTGTAACGTAAAAGAATATTGGACCAAAGATTTCTGTGACCATATTAAAGTGTGTGGATAGAAAACTCATTTTATATATCTATATATAACACCTATACTGCATGGACAGACAAAATGCAGTATGCAAGGACAGACAAATCAAATGGGCTGTTTGAAAGTCCAAGTTTCCTTGGAATCCAAAGAATGATACATGATCCATGAGAACCTCAATTCATGCAATTATATAAATTATTTTTTTTTTCTTAATAAAGCAACGTTCACATGTTTGTCACAGCTGTGTGTAGAGGACTGTGTTATTGTATGGAGAGAGTAGGAGACACAACATGTCTCCTTGTACAGCTGCGAGAGCACTGAACAGGCAATATAGTGTTCTGTACAGTGTTACCTTTATATGCAACCAGCAAGACCCAACCTGCCAATAGACTCTTCATCTCGTACAAATCCTCCAGGCTTTTGTCTCTTAAACACACACATTATAACTGCCGACTCCCTCAATTATGCGCCAGCGCCGAACTGAGCTGTGAACGCAACAATATTCAGGGAATATGTTGTAATGCGGCCAAACAATAGAGCACAGAATATGCATCATGTTCATACGTCATAATCACTTTTGTCTCTTTTAATTACTTTTGATAATAACAAACTACTGTATATACTCGAGTATAAGCCTAGTTTTTGAGCAAATTTTTTTGTGCTGAAAGTGCCCCCCTCGGCTTATACTCGAGTCATTGTCCTGTATGATGTCAATAAGTTATCCCAGGTTTTTTTTAGGTGAAATTAGGCACCTCGGCTTATATTCGGGTCGGCTTATACTCGAGTATATACGGTAGTTACAGTTCTGACTATTATTAAAATATCACAATGTCACTTTGATTCCATAATGATTTTATAGCATTGTACTGCAGTGATTCTCAGGCACAAGGCTGGTTTGTGCCAAGATCCAGTTATCCAAGACCTAGTAGTCTCCAGTTATATCAGAAAGCTTTAGCGGCACCTCTAGTTAACGCCAACCTTTCCACATCTGTTCCTATTACAGAGAAAAGCATTGGCAGCAAACAAATAATTATATTCCACCTCTACGTCGGTGTCTGTGCATTGCAGGCAGAGCAAGAAACAGTTTTGCCTGTAATTTGGAAAGTCATTTTGGCCTTAAAAAGTTGAAAATGCTCCCTCGGTTTCAGCATCCTAATATCTCTTCGTAGTGCCACTTTTTTTTAACAATTGACATTATTATGTTTGTGAATAACCTTTTTACAAAGCTGCACATTATGTATTGACAGTTTCAAAAATACTTAGGGATTACTCTTATGACCCACTAATCTGCCACCTGAAAGTCTTTCTTTAAATTGGTGATAATGGGGTCATGCGGTAGCGTCATTTCAAGACACGTTTGACAGTCAGGATCCCCGGCTGACATGCTAGGTCACTGTTATGGGGAGAGGTATCATCAGTTCTCAACAAGGGGCTTCAGTAACCCAAGACCTGTAATGTCCCTTACACCTGCTGGGGTTGTAGTTATATAGTGTGTGTGTGGGTATATATATATATATATATATATATATATATATATATATATATATAACTGGAAACCATGGAGACCCCTACCTTGAGCTTTCCGCACTGCACTTCCGCACTTGAGCTATTTACCCTGTTTACACAACTATCAGTCCACACAGGGCTCCTTCCCACTCTGTTGACAACTATTACAGAACTCTGGATACTACAGATGGTTGCCTTTTGAATTTCAGCCATTTTCTGCACTTAGGGTGGGAGTCTGGATGCGGTCCATTAATATTCTATCCAATGATATAAGTGTTTAATATGTGGCTCAAATTACAGTGGATGCATCTTGAATAAGTATTAGTAGTACCATTCATTCAATGTGGTACTGTATACAGAACCCCCATTGAAATGAATTGGCCTATTAAATATTGGACCTTTTTACATCTATTCTTCATAAATGACCACTAGTGTTTACGTGACCAGTAACAGAATTCTAGAACACCTTTACTGGAGCACATTGATAGAACCAGATGTTCACACTGAGCCAGGTTAATGTAAAGGTGCGAGACAGTATGAAGAGATGCCGGAGCAGACCAGAGGTTGCATGCTTAACATACTTGTCCCAGATGCATTGAGTAAATGATTTCATACAGAGCACGAGGTCTGCAAACTAGACAGAACGAAAGCCAAGGTTCCCTTTTGTTTCCATTGTCGGGGAGCGTCAGGGGTTAGGTGAAACTATTTTCTGCTTACCTGCACCCTGCACCTACAGAGTCCTTGCATTTGTAACTGTATACCAGGGGGCAACGTTTTCTTTTTTTTACATTTGGCATTGATGGCCTCTCCTGCCTGAAGTAGGTTAAGCCCTAAAATTCTTGGCTTCCTTTCACACAGAGAAACAGACCAACAACCTCTGGAGAAAGGTTCTGCTTAACAAATAACAATACCCAGCTGATCCTCACCCTACCTGTTCCGACACGAGTGCGGCTCTAACAATGCAGAGCAGCTATTCACTATTGCTCTAGGCACAATGCTCCACTCCCACACAGCTGTATCCTTTCATTCTGTGTAATGCACTCCTCTCTATAAAGAAAGAACTGGCCTCATATACAAAGAGCACTTTACAGACCGGTGCTGCACATATGGGAAGGAAAACGTTTATGTAGTAGGATACAGTATAGATCAGCATGGAGGACCCAATAAACAATGGACTGATAGGTCAAAGTCAAGTTGATTGTATATTGCTGGTGCTTCCAAGGTCAGACAAGGTTGTGGCATTAGTACATCATCTGGTGTCTTCTCACATGTCATGAAATATGCAGCAGGATATATTCAACTTTCATATCTCATAGGAACAAATCCTCAGGGTTGCCGACTCTCCAAGATATTAAGTAAACTGACACATTACCTTTGTCTAGTGAATGCAAATAGTGACTACTCATGTCTTTACTTTGGTACTATACAATAATTATGTTTGCATAGAGGATATTGGGTTGTTCCAATTTAAAGTACCGGTATTAGGTTTCAACATGACATGTTTATCTGCCTAGGTTTGATCTCTACCACCAAGACACAAATAGACCGGGAAAACAAGGAAGAGCATGTCCTGGAGGTACGTCAATATTATACGTGCTGTGATGTGTATTAAAGTTGATAATATATCATAAGACCTCCAAAAAAGTCTGTGGATTATTATATAGTACATACCATATTGCCCTTTTAACGTACCATGTTTGTCTTATCAGTTATTCTCTCATTAATTACCTTTATTTGTTTATTGCTATCATAAACTGAGCACATTTTTGCACGTTTTTGTTGGCAGTGTAAAGTGTCCAAAAAGAAGTCTAAAGTCTACCCCAGTAGTGGTTATATCCCATTGCACTGTATGGTGTACAAAATCTTTTATTTCCCCCAGGTCACTGTGTCGGATAATGGGACGCCTCCCCTCCAGTCTATCTCTTGGGTCGTCATACAGGTTCTGGATGTAAATGACAACACTCCGACATTCTCCCAGAAACTGTTCACTGTTGAAGTTCTGGAACACGAGGCTTCACCTGAACCTGCTCCTATCTACAGACTCATAGCTATGGACCGCGACAAGGGACTGAATGGCCAAGTCACTTACAGTATTGTCGAACAGTCTGCAGACAAGTTTACCATTGACTTCACCACAGGCGTCATTTCCTCTGCTGCCAGGTTTGCAGCTTCAGAGTATGAAATACTGAATGTAAGTCAGAGAGACTAAAGAATTCATACTGATCAAAAATACTAATAATACTATTACAAAATAGTTATTTATACATAATACTCCAATGTCTATAGTTACATAGTGATTACATAGAGGTGGGGAATAATAAGAACAGGTGTTGGTTGTGGAGAGTCATTGACCTCAAAAGGTCGAAGTGTTTACAAGAGGTGGTGGAGGGAGAATGAGGTTGGATCTGGGCGAGGAAAATGACAGGAAGGTAGGTGTCCCTTCTCCTGCAAGGGAGTGGAAATTAGGTGAGGCAGGAGTAGGAAAGTCTAAAGAAGTGGGTTTTGAGGGAGCACTTGAAGGTATGAAGGGTTGGGGATAGGTAATTCCAGTGAAAAGCACTCTAACACATACAAAATTTGTGTAACCTTATTCAATGCAACAACCTTTTTACATAAGCTGCCTAAATATATATTTAATAATGCATTAATGTGTTCCCTACAGATCAAGGCAACAGATGGCGGAAGCCCTTCCCGATCTTCTTCTGTGAGACTTCACATCCGTTGGATCCCAAACCCTAAACCTTCAGATGAGACACTCGCTTTTGATGATCACCAGTTTTACTTTGAAGTCATGGAAACAGATCCTGTGAATCACATGCTGGGACTAATCAGCACAGAGTTTATATACACTTGGTGCCGCTTTGACATCATAGGTAATTGTGTACGGTATAGTGTGTGTGTACAATGTGTCTATACCTATATATAAGTATATGGTTTGCTCATAGTTTGTTGACAACAACTTCAGATGTTGAAGTATCTGGGGTTTAATGATAGATAGTCTCTCTCTCTCTACTTCAGGTGGCAATGATGACCTGTATTTTGACATCGACAAGAGCACAGGTGGTCTGGTCATTGCCCGACCTTTGCAGGCAAGCAGGAAATCCTTCTATAACCTTACGGTTCAACTTACTGATGGATCCAATGCAATTAGTACACAGGTAGAGATTTTTGTATTTTTGGACAGTATTCTAACACATATAGAGTTCATACTTTAATTGCCTACTGCGTATTGCAGAGATGAAGTATGTGGGATGATTATATGAAAAGGCATTAGGGGGCAAGTCTTGACCATGTGACTCACAGTGAATCACCATCAAGGCAAAATATAAAGGGAATATTGAGCCTTCTGGATGTTCATATACAACCCACATGTCTCATTCTTTGTTCTAATTCTCACATCCTAAGGCATGACAATACTACTGTTGATCTGTATTGCTGTCAGTGAGCAACTTCAAAATGCAGCTAAATACCTGGTTACACCAGGAAAAAACCATGATAAATTGCAGGGGAGGTAACTTTCACCTGTAATACCCCGTTCAGATTACCAGCAAAAACCCTGGAATTTCATGAATTGCCGGGCTTTATGGAATATGACTCGCCCCTTGTATGAACCCTGTATGAATGGAGACCTGGGTCCGACGATGCAGTCTACAGTGTCAACCAGAGAATTCCCGGGTCAACACTAGCAATGTGAATGTGCTGCACTGTGTACCCCGCAAATCACAGATGTAATCTGAATGGGGTATCATAAACAGAGTTGAGAGGTTCATTTTCCTAGCTGAAAAATAAAAGTGTAAATAAGCAAAAGCAAAATATTTTACCTGTATACAAAGAATAAAATAGATTTATACTTTCCTTTCACCGTTTTTTTGCCCAGGTGTAACTCTCCTCTTATTTCACGGTTGCCAACTCTTCCCGAATGTTCAGGAGATTATCGTATTTCCGGCAATTATCCCAGTATACCGGGAGAGACGCCAAATCTCTCTGAATTGATGTAGACACAGTCATTTAATGTATATCACTACCTTCAGCCCCGATCTGTACTATGGACAGGGCTTGTTAACATCACGTCCTAATAACACCCTTATACTTCCGCCTCTTGGTTTCTCCCAGAGGGAGAAGCTAAAAGTCGGCAACCCTGTTGAATTTTCATATCTGAATCTGGTCCATTGTGGCAGAAACGCCTGTTGATTTCTTGGTACTGTCATTTTATAAATATGAACATAACTTTCATATATAAACCATAATCTCTCACAAGTTAGGATGTAAGACCTTGCAAGCACTGAGACAATGTAGGTTACAGATTGCTGTCTGATAATAGCACACATGCTTGTCTTGGCTATACATGTTTCATTTGATAGATTAGTCCCTGCCTCTAACGCTTAAAGACCTAATTCAAAGCCAAATATTGTAAGTACAGGCGTACATTCTCCATGCTCCATTACATAATCACACATTGGCTGCTTTTGTTATATACAGAGCCAACTTTTGTCTCAAGTTTAAAAGTGTGTTTCTAAATGTCATTTATACAGTGTAAGAAGTCAGTTACCATAAACCCTTATGATGGTTGTATTTGTCTTTTATATCTTGTATGATTTATTATTAGAGTAGTTGAATGTAGCTTTTATCTTTCTGTATTTCTTTACATACTTACAGATGTGTAAATGTAACTGTACACTGGACTGTTATCTCTTCCCTTTATCTCACCTACTTGTAATAAACAAGGACCAGAGTGTGTGTATATATATATATATATATATATATATATATATATATTCCCATCCCACAGCGCAGTATATATATATATATATATATATATATATATATATATATCTCAACCAATTAGTTTCACATTCTAGCTCTCAGTTTCCTTTTCCATAATATAGAATGTCAGGTAGAATCTGATCTGAATCTGGTTTTTATGGGCAACATCTCAACTCTTCCGTTCTTGCTGTTTAGTAAATACAGGGCCAGGTTGGAAGCTATACATTTTAGTAATATATTGGTATATTGGATACTGGGTCAAATGTTACTAGCTATACAAAGCATTAATAATTTTCGGACATTTCTAGAGCAGTCTCAGTATTAAATCATATCAATGAAGACAAACAGTGAATATAAATTTCTACAAAAAATTAAAAATATGGGTGGATTCAGACTTCATAAAGATACATAGGCAGTACAATGAATTCTGCACCGGAATGCAGTCACCCAATGCTGTATTGCTTGCACAATTCATTCTCTACATAAAGGGCAGGCCTACTCACCATACGAGATATGCATGGTGGGTTAAAAGAGCTATGGTAATTGTAGAGTATTGGAGCACTAATACGGAATATGCTTTAATATCTGAATCTGGTTCATTGGGTGGTACACATTGTACCAACCAGGAAAGGTGTTTGGTCGGGGAAGACTTATCCTTTAAATATAAAGCCACAACCATGATTTTGATATGTTATTCCTCTGTTTCTGCTTCTTTGATGTTTGTAGTTTGTGTTTTTTACCTTTTGTTTTACCTTCTTACCCTTGATTATTTAATGTTTTGCTTATTTTCATCGACCTCTCCCGGCCCCTCTGATTCTCACTATACTCATTTCCTTCCTCACACCAGAATCTTACCAAACCCTCTTAAATGGCTTACTTCAAAAGAATGCCATTATGAATTAAGTCTTTCATTAACAGACTATAATGGTCATTATTATCATCATCACTATTAATATTATTATCATTTCAGTTGATCTTTGTGACTCAGAAAAGACTTAATGATGTTTATATAAAAGTTGAAGTCATCATGTAAATAAAACAACATCTTGGCTGAAATGGTGTGTTCCTCTGATTTACTGAATACTCTGACTGTTTTGTAGGTTTACATCTCTGTCGTAGCAGTTAATCGCCACCGTCCAGAATTTCAGCAAGATCATTACAAAGCGGATATCCCAGAGGATGTTAAACTCGGAACTGAGGTTCTTAAAGTCGGCGCTACAGATAAAGACAGTGGAAATAAACTTATTTATACTATACAAGGTAGCACAGATCCAAGGAGCACCAAAATGTTTCGGCTGGATCCAAACACTGGAGCCTTGTTTACCACCGAGAGTATGGACTACGAAACTATGCCCTTTCATGTCTTAACAGTCATGGTTAGTCTTACAGCTTTATAGATAACTGCACTATACCACAGATATCTAAATAGTTTGAGACAAAGGTCTATATCCTGACTTAAGAACAACAGAGTATTACCAGATTGTATTCAATATAAGATGTAAATAATTCTTATATATTGATGGTAGCCTATCAGTTATAATATAATTACTTTACTACAAACTGCAGACACATTTATTTGGTTTACTACTTTCAGGGCTCGAAGTGGGCCGGTATATGCTGGTATGGCATACCGGCACCTTTTCTGCCGCTAAGCTACGCCCCCTGCATAAGCCCTGCCCCTCCCGCTAGAGGGAGGACTTTCAGTATGAAAATTGCGGGTCCGAAGGGGGGGGGGGCTTATGCAAGGGGCAGGGCTTAACGTCACTTTAAAGTCCCCACTTTGAGCCCTGACTACTTTAATTCTAATTATCTTTAACTCTAATTTGTATAATTGAACTTATTTCCATGTAGGTCCGAGACCAGGAAGTTCAAATTAAGCGTAATTATGTTCGAGTCACCATCCAAGTTCAGGACATTAATGACCACTCTCCACATTTCACTCAATCTGTATACGAAGGAACTGTCTCCAACTCAGCAGCCACAAAAGATGAGGTTCTGAAAGTACAAGCTACAGATAAAGACCAAGGACTCAATGGCAAGATACAGTATTCCATTCAGTCAGGTGAGATTAGCTTCATTTTAATATATGTATGGGCTATGTACAGATGGTTCATCATTGAAATTTCAAAACTTTAATGATAATTTAATGTTTACTTACTAACTACTGTGAAGTGTAGAACCAGTGTAGAGCTTTTTACATAATTTTGTGCTTTCATAGAATTTGTTAGATTGGCTGAGTTTTTTTTATATTTAGTACATTATAAGATCAGTGTATATATATATATATATATATATATATATATATATATATATACACACACAAAAAAAATAACAAAGAGACTGAGAATAAGTACTATTGTAGTAACTAAGGACTGGATCCAAGCATATCTGAAATGCTTAATTAAGTTTACGGAGGTTGATCCCTATGGGGAGAGACTACTCCCACCACTCCCCCCATGCATAGTGGAGACCATTCCCCCAAACATATAATAGACCACTCCTAGATACATACAGGAGACCACTCGCTTCCTTACATACAGGAGAACACGAGGACCAAATTTGGCCAGTCCTCTAGTAGCTGCTCACACATTTTGTTTTTTAGACTTTGCTATCCCCCACTAAATCAACATGGCCCATATATGGACAGATTCCAACCATTGAACCTAAATATCTTTTTACATGTGCATTTTTGGGGTAGGGGGCAAAATAACCAATGTCTGATAAAAGAGTAAAGCACCTACATGTACAGTAGAAAGCTATATATTCATAAGCCTTGATTTTGTTCTGTCTTTTTTTGCCAACAGGTAACATTGAGGGATATTTCAACATTGATGAAGCTTCTGGTCTGATCACTATTGCAAAACCATTGGTGCAAGCTATGAAGAGTCAGTTCCCCCTGACAGTCATTGCAGTTGACCAAGGAACCCCACAACTTCAAGACATAGCCACAGTCAACCTGCAAGTCAAATGCTCTGATGCATCACCTCCAACATTTATGTCAAGGGAATATGTGGTTGAGATCAGTGAATTGGTGCCCATTGGTTCATTCGTAACAATGGTGTCCACAAATAGCTGGTCGTCCATCAACTATGACATTAAAGAAGGGAATAAAGAAGGTTCCTTTTACATTAACTGCTATTCAGGCATAATAACCACTCAAAAAAATCTGGATTTTGAAACCACCTCTTCTTATCAATTAAGAATACGTGGTAATAGCTCCTTTGGATATTACAGTGAAACCATTGTGTTTATCTATATCATGGATGAGAATGACAATGCCCCTATCTTCTCACAAGCCACATATTCTGGTCAGATTGGGGAAGATGCTCCAATAGGCAGTATAGTGACCAACCCTGACCTTTCCCCACTGATCATTCAAGCCACTGACAAAGACACAGAAGCAAATGCTTTGTTGTCCTACCAAATCCTAGATGCTGAGGTGATGAAGTACTTCAAAATCGACCCAAGTATGGGAACACTGTTCACAGTGGCAGACCTTGACTTTGAGCAAACCCCCCTTTTCTCTTTTAATGTACATGTACGTGACTCAGGAACGCCTAGCTTGTTTGCCCGCCAGCCATCAAAGGTTACCATCCAAGTAACTAATATCAATGACTCCCCACCAAAATTCTTGAAGGACATATATGAATGTAATATTTACCTGCCTGCTTATAATAATATGCATCTCCTTTCTATGGTAGCTGAAGATGTGGATTCAGAAGTGGAGTTCAGTATCTCAGCAGGCAATGCTGACAGCACCTTCTATATTGACCCAAAATTTGGTCTTCTTATATTAAATGATTCTTCCCTTTTGCAGTCATATCATGAACTCTCAGTAAGAGCTTGGGATGGTCAATACTATGATACTGCAGTAGTTAAAATAAATGTGATGGAAATGCAAAAGACAAAATTAAAATTCAGTCAACCATTGTATAAAGTGAATGTGACTGAAAATGACCCTGGTATTGTAGATATAGAAATTCTGGATGTTATGGGAAACCAACTCAATGAACCAATTTATTTCTCATTACTTTCATGTTCAGAACAGTTCCAAATAATTCCATCTTCTGGTGTTCTCCAAACTAAAGGCTTGCAATTTGACAGAGAGGTTCAAGACAAATATGAAGTAATAGTCGAGGCGAGAGATGGCAGAAATCCACCTCGAGTGTCTCAGAGTAAGGTGAATGTTTACATAGATGATGTCAATGATAATCCTCCAATATTCAAAAATACCCCTTATTACATAGCTGTGGAGGATAGCATAGAACCTGGAGATGTTATTTTCCAGGTATCAGCCGTGGATAGAGACACTGGAAAAAACAGTGCACTTACTTACCAATTTCAAGAAGATCATAAGTATTTTTGGATAGACCCCTCCCTTGGGGACATTATTCTTAAACAACCTTTCGATTACGAGGCCCTAAATCAGTATGTTTTGAAAGTGATTGTCAGAGACCAAGGTCAACCTTCTTTGAAAGCTGAAGAAGACGTGGTCATTATTGTCCGCAACAAATCCAATCCAATTTTCCAAAGTCTGTACTATACAGTGACAGTGCCAGAAAATGTGCCACTTAATACACCCATATTGCACATCCAGGCACGGAGCCCAGAAGGGTTTCGTGTGATTTACAATATTGTTGAGAATGAAGCTCTTAGTCTTTTTAGCATTGACTTTAAGACAGGCTCCCTGATTGTTTCAGGGCAACTGGATTATGAGACCAAAACTTCTCATCTTATAGCTGTTAGAGCCACGGACACAGCCCTGGGTTATTTCTCAGAAGCAAGAGTTTTAATCAATGTGGAAGACATCAATGATCACCCTCCTGTCTTCTCTCAAATGGTCTACACAGGTCATGTGAAGGAAAAACAACCCCCTAACATACCTGTGATTAAAATGTTGGCTACTGATCAAGATTCAGGGAATAATAAAGAGGTTTCTTATCGCATTTTAGGAAACAGCACAGATGGAACTCATGAATATTTTTACATAAATCCTCAATCTGGTGAAATCTTAACTGCTCAAGAGTTGGATTTCGAAAGCAGACACCAATTTCAGTTTAAAGTGCGGGCTACAGATAAAGGTTTGCCTCCTCTGCACACAGATGCTCTGGTCATCATTAATGTTT
Source organism: Platyplectrum ornatum (assembly GCA_016617825.1). Classification (NCBI taxonomy): domain Eukaryota; kingdom Metazoa; phylum Chordata; class Amphibia; order Anura; family Limnodynastidae; genus Platyplectrum; species Platyplectrum ornatum. Next base: position 49,397 of record JABWIB010001734.1, on the reverse strand, counting down.
CTGATGTGAACGACAACCCTCCAAAATTCCGAGAGGCACAATATGAAGCCAATGTAAGTGAACTGGCTAACTGTGGACATATAGTCATAAAGCTCCAAGCTCTTGACCTAGATAGCATAGATGTGGGAAAGCTAGAGTATCTAATCCTTTCTGGAAATAACCATCGTCACTTCATCATCAACAAAACCTCTGGAGTCATTTCCCTTTCCAACTTGTGTAGGAGCAGTTTAGATTTATTTTACCACCTACATGTCTCAGCTTCAGATGGGGTCTATAGAGATATTGTTCCAGTATACATTAATGTCACATACGCAAATAAGCATTCACCGTCCTTCCAGCAGGACATATACGAGGTGGAACTTGTTGAGAATGCAGAGATAGGAACAACCGTTATTGATGTGGTGGCATCTGATCCCGATGATGGCCCTTATGGAACTGTGAATTACACTATAATTAATAAATTGGCTTTGGACATGTTTTCCATCGACAGTAAGGGGCATATTGCGACTTTGCGGAAATTGGATCGAGAGAATGCAACAGAAAGATTTATAGCTATCAAAGTCATGGCCAAAGATGGAGGAGGAAGAGCAGCCTTCTGTACAGTAAAAATAATCCTCACAGATGAGAATGACAACCCTCCATTATTTATAGCCAACAAATACATGCTATCTGTCCAGTCTAATTTTAGCAAAGGTGCCCCTATTATCCAGGTGGTGGCTCATGATGCCGATGAAGGTCTAAATGCCGATGTCACCTATTCTATAGATAAATATGATGAAGACTTGATTCAGATAAATCCCTATAATGGTACAATCACAGCCAAGAGAAGCTTTGTAGGATTGGAGAACAAAGATATCAGTTTCACAGTTATTGCAAAAGATAGGGCCCCTCCCAACTGGAGTTCCCTTGTTCCGGTTCATCTTCATATTGTGCCAACTGAGGTTGCTTTGCCCAAGTTTTCAGAGCCATTGTATACTTTTTCAGCATCTGAAGATCTGCCCACAGGATCAGAAGTCGGTTTGGTGAAAGCGACAGCTACTGAACCAATTATATATAGTCTGGTAGAAGGCACAACTCCTGAAAGCAACAAAGATCGAGTGTTTAGTCTGGATAAACATACTGGGGCATTAATTGTGAAAAAAGGGGTAGACCATGAGAAAACCAAATGGTATCTAATTGATGTTCAGGCTAACTGTCCTCACTTGGGGAAAGAACTCGTGTCTTTGGTTTCGGTAAGCATCCAAGTCAAAGACATTAATGACAATAAACCAGTTTTTGAAGCAGATCTTTATAGGGCATCATTAACCGAAAATATGCCTGCTGGAACTACTGTCATACAAGTGACTGCCAATGACCAGGACACAGGCAATGATGGAATAGTAACATACAGCCTAAAAGGAGATTCTAGTGACATCCACATGTTCTTCACCATTGACGCTGACAATGGTTGGATCACAACCTTAAAGGAGCTTGACTGTGAAACGCAAGAGGTCTATAATTTTTTTGTGGTGGCAACCGACCAGGGCAAGAAAATCCGCCTTTCTTCTGAAACATTGGTACAGGTGTCAGTTACTGATGATAATGATAACCCTCCAAGTTTCACCTCTCAAGTTTACAGAGGTTCTGTAGCAGAGAGCAGCCAATCAGGAGAGGTCATAGCTACCCTCAAGACATGGGACGATGACATCTCTGAAAACAACAGAAAGGTCAACTGTTATATAACAGGTGAGATTAATGTATTAATTGACATAACATATGTTTTAAAGTACTGATGTCTGTAGTTTTTAGTTAATGTCTTTTTTTATTAGTTTTAGATTACAATATGTGCATTATGAACTGGGTTTTTTTTTTACCATAATATTCATATTTTATTGACAGAAGGAGACCCCCTTGGCCTATTCCACATTAGTGAAGTAGGAAACCAGTGGGTGATTTCCTCTAAGAAATCACTGGACAGGGAAGAGACGGAGAAACATCTTCTGAAGGTGACAGCATCTGATGGGAAATTCCAGGTGACCAGTGATGTGGAAATAACTGTTCTGGACATCAATGACAACAGTCCTGAATGTCTACAGGTAGGTGGATAGTGGAAGTATATGGATAAAATCAACCGCTTGTAAATATTTATGCTCGGATACTGAGCAGAGGATAAACCAAGTGCTGTATACACTGTAATTAACCCCAACAGCAGATTTATGAAGTTTTCTGCAACTGGAGCTGCAGTTGCCAAAAAAACTAGTGCATGCAAATGTAATTACATCAAATCAGGGCCACCCATAGTAAAAGTATACATTTTCCAACTAAGGGGTGAGGCTTCAGGCATGATTTGAATAAATAACTTCCTCCGTCCCCATCTGCAATGCTGGGGAAAACTGCAGCCTGCTATTTCCTAAAGGGCTTCTTCCTGTTTGTCAGAAATACTTTTTTGTGGAACAAACCCATTATTGACAAGTTATTGGTGCCATTACTGTAACATTAGATACGTGTGTTTTCGCTGTAACACAACTATAAACATTACTTTTTAATTTTTAATTTTTTTAAGAAAACATCTAAAAAAAATCCATCCACCCCCATGTCTGTCATGAACTGTATCACCACTGTCCTATTAATATAGAGATTAAAGGTTCTTGCTCGCCCGCCAGAGCCACCAATTTTCCCTGTTGTGACTGCTTCCTTGTCAGATTGCCCTGATAGCTGTCCCCCTGATACCTGTGTGATTACACAGCGATCTGTCTGGCTCACGCTTCTTCAATAAGAGACAGATAGTCCCCACTCATCCAGACATAGAAACAACAGTCGCTCTTATTCAGCTTTGTTTGAAATTCCACATTCTTGCTACGGATGGATTGCTGCAATGCAGAATGAAAAAAATCCCCGGTTATTTTCCTCTTATCAGATGCTTTACACAGCAACGGTCGCGGAGGACGCCCCAGCTGGCCTCTTTATCCTGAAAGTATCTGCCAAGGACCCTGACGTTGGTAGCAATGCCCAGATCACATATGCGCTTTATGGAGTTGGTGATGACCATTTCAGACTGGACCCGTATACTGGTGAGTTTTTCCAGGACACCTATTAAGGACTCCTATTAAGAAATATAAATGATAAATGAAATATCTATGATTAAAGATGAACATAGAATCACTAATGTGATGGCAGATAAGAGGCACTTGGCCCATCTAGTCTGGCAAGAAAAATATAATAAATGTCTTTCTGTTATTCAAGTCATTTAGCTTTAGTAACAGTTTTGTGTAATGCAGAAGGTAAACTTCTACCACATATTAGCCTGTCATGAGGGGCAAGGGAATGATACACATAAACTAGAATAAGGTGAATAAGCTGGACTTTTATTCATAGTGTACAAATCGGGGTTACTGGATTGGAGGAAATTTTGACCAATTCTGATCAATGAAACGTGGGTTAATGAAGTTAGTGTTGATTAACAAATGAATGAATTAATTAATTAATTAATTAATTAATTAATGAACTTAATTTATGGCTTAATACATACTGATCCAATTTTATAATGCCAGAATTTCTGTACAGCTGAGATGAATTCTTTCGCCAGCTGCTTTCTGTCTGACCCTTTGAAGTTACAGTTTTACTGATGTTTAATATAATGCACTTTGCCCTTCCTCGAAAAAGATAAAGAATAATGTAGATGGTGATCAGCAATTTATGCTTTAATAAAAGCAAAATTGATGTTTTCTTTTTTTGAACCTTCTGTCTATTGCAATGTGATTGACATGGAAGCTTCATATGTTGTGTCTCGCTATGCAGGTGAACTAACAGCATTGGCACCTTTGGATAGAGAGCAGAAGGCATCCTATCACCTGATAGCTAAAGCCACTGATGGAGGAGGTCTGTCCTGCCAAGCAGATGTTGCCCTGTACCTGGAAGATGTCAATGATAACGCGCCTGTGTTTTCCATGGAACACTATTCTGTGACTGTGTTTGATAACACCACTGTGAAGACCCCAGTGGCTGTGGTCTTTGCTAGAGACCCTGATGAAGGTATTACTAAAGAATACATTTTGTGGGTTAATGTACAAGCAGCAGTTCATCTCGCTATAAACAGTGTAGACGATAGACTATAACAAGGCACTGGTCACCTATCACTTATAGCCAGGGCCAGATTAAGGTTTGTGGGGGCACCTGATGCAAATGAACATATATATTTAATAATATGCTTAGCCTCCACTTCTGCCCCTTGTAAATGGACCTGGCCTTCACTTATACTCCCTGTATGTCCCCCATTTTCTATTTAATTCAACCTATTTTAATTTTACCTTTGCTGTCTTCCTTTTCCTCTATGGAGCTATCCTCAGCTCAAATTACGTTAACCTATAGGCCACTTTATTCACATAAACAGTGTTAGTTATATAGGGATCCTACTGGAGCTCCATATGAGCAAACTTGTTTCAAAATTCGTTATATATATATATAGGAAATACAATATTAATACAACTAATTAAAACATAACATTGTACTGAAATCATGGATTTAAGATAAATAGCTTTAAAGCTCTTTAGTAAACATCATCCATCCTTATTTATACTTTGTTTTTTAGGGTTAAATTCAGAAGTTTTGTATTCCCTCTCAAACTCTGCCAATGAACTTTTCTCGATCGAAGAAACCACTGGAGTAGTTCGCCTGGACAAACCTCTAGAAGACATGGAAGACAAGACTATTGAGCTGACGGTCTGTGCCACAGATCGTGGCTTACCACGTCCACTTTCATCATGTGCACCCATTACCGTATCAATAGTTTCTCTGAGTTACTACCGCTCAGTATTTGGGCACCCTGAAAAAGTTATATTGGTGCCAGAGGACCAGGCAATTGGATCAGAACTCTTGAATCTGTTAGAGCTGACACAAGACATTGAGGACAACATGGGAATAAAGTATGAAATTCTGAATGGAAATGAACATGGAATATTTCGTTTGCATGAAACAGGTAAAGCAAAATATTTATTTAAAGAAGAATGTTTAAAGGTCACTTTTAAGCGACTTTAGCTGACATAGTTTCATTTTTTATTTTTGTATTTTGTGGTTGTCTTACCAATTCTGATTTCTGTTGTAGGCAAGTTGTATTTAAATAGCAATCTGGATTTTGAATCACAGCATCAGTACTACCTCTCAGTAGAAGGCACAAGGGGAGGCTCTCCTCCATTAAGTGACGTCACTGTTGTTGTAATCAACATCACTGATGTAAATGACCACAAGCCCATCTTCAGCCAGGAGGAGTATGAAGAAGAGATCAGAGAAGATGCGGTGGTGGGAGACCTGGTCGTGATGGTGAGCAACTGGATGGGGAATCGTTAGAAAGTATAATTGTACATTTAACGCAGCTATTAAACACAATATACCATGTTCCTTTTATATTCTTTATTTTGACTTTAACAATAGCTGAAGTCAGTGGATGAAACATCTTCAGAAACCTGTCTATCCATGTTGACCTGCTCTAGCTAAACAACTTGACCTTCAATATGACCTACAGGACTTATTTGATTATTTTCCTTCTCTAGTTATCGGCTGCTGATCTGGATGGACCAAAATACAACAAAGTCACTTTTCGTATAGTTGGAGGGGACCCACACGGCCATTTCTCAATACACCCTGAACGAGGGGATTTAAGGGTTTTGAGTCGACTAGACAGAGAACAGGTGAGGCCTTTTCCAAAACCAGATTGAGCCTGAACTCGTATCATTAGTACTGAAGACCTACATAAAAGATAAGAAGAGAGCATACTGCGGGGCATGTCTGTGTCTGTCCCAAAGTTTATTTTAAGAACTTCTTTCAAAAGATTATGCATCTTAGGCTTTGAAATGTCTTCTGTTCTGCTTAATTTACACTTAGCATGCTATGGTGAATGTAAATAGCATATGATACCACTATAAAACTGTCTATTCCGTGCAGAGATCTTCATTGATTTGACATGATCTGACACAGCACAGGAGAGATAGAAGAGATGCCTAATACAGAATATATACTTACATTGGAGAAATGTATCAAATCTAAACATAAAGCGGATTTTAATGCACCTTTAATATATATAATATATAATATTTATACATGGCTTAGATGTGGATAAATAGTGTAGGTAGTAAATGTCTTGGTTCTTGTAGAACATTTTGTATTTGGTGTGTTTTATTTTGGTGTCTTTAACAGAAATCCAGATACCCCCTTGTGGTTCGTGCAACAGATAGTGGTGTCCCATCTCTGTTCAGTGAAGTGACTGTCAACATAGAGTTGATAGATGTCAATGATAACCCTCCAATGTTCTTACAATCCAACTACAGTCTAGTGCTACAGGTAACAAATTATCAAAATGTTTCTACTTACTACTATAAATCCAAACTTCCAAATAGTCTCTACTCCTAATATACGTGCTATATTTCTTTTCCAGGATGGTTCTCCTGCCGGGACTAGCGTGATGGCACTTATTGCAACAGATAAAGACTCTACCAGACACGGACCTCCTTTTCATTTCCGAATTTTAGAAGGAAATGATGACAACGTGTTTCACATCAGTCAAGATGATCATCTGTCTACTACTTCTGTCCTCAGCAAAAGTGTAAAAGAGAAATATCTTCTAAAGATCCAGGTAATTCGGTTCAAATAAGTTTCAGCTACACCAGATTAGCATACGAGAAAATAAATATTATACAAAAGAATGTAATATTCCAGTGGATTAATAAACAGTAACGGTAAAATTATAGTCTGTTGCTCATTATAATCCTGTTATGAGTTTTGATTCATCGTACATATAAAATGTTCACTAGTTAAACCTTGTTATTTAGGTATCCGATAGTGGCACCCCGCACCTGTCCTCTACCACTTTTATCAGCATCCAGGTCATTGACCACAGCCGACACGCTCCTACAGTACTGCCTCTGGAAATCTTCATCACCACCAATGAGACGTCTTTCCATGCCAGTGTATTAGGAAAGCTACATGCCACTGACCAGGATCCTCATGATAAATTGATGTACAAGTTGGCTGAAGAGGAATCGAGGAAAGGACTTTTTTCTGTTGGGATTAGCGATGGCAAAGTCATTGCACTTCAGAGTCTACACCAGGGCAATTACTTCTTCAATGTAACAGTTAGTGATGGGACATTTACTACCACAGCCCCTGTAAACATTTATGTTTCATGTTTCAAAGAGGAGGCTCTACAACAGTCACTGGTTCTGCGATTCAAGAACCTAACTCCAGAGGACTTCATAGGAGATCACTGGCGCAATTTGCAAAGGTTTCTTGGGAACGTACTTACAATTGACCGACACCAGGTCCAGATGGCCAGTCTTCAAAAAGACGAGGGTTCTTCATCACTGGACCTCCTCTTGATGACTGGCTCAGGCTCCAGCTCTCTCAGAAGTCCTCATCTTCTAGCCGAAAAAATAAATTCAGCAAGACGTGAACTAGACCAGTCCATGGGATTACGTATCGAGAAGATATTTCACCTTCCCTGTCATGGGCAACAATGCAAAAGTCGCACATGCCAGGAAATGATACAATTGGATCCATCCGTATTGTCATCATACAGCACTGCCAGGCTCAGCGTCATTACGCCACAGCATGTTCTCCGCCAAGTCTGCTCATGCAACAGTATGTAGTTTAGTCATTTCTCTCTTTGTAAACTATTACTTACGCAATTGTGGAGTTTCTGTGAATATTAAGTGAACATAAAACCAGTGCAAGGCATGTAGTAACCCTAACATAAATAATGGTAATTGTTTTAACCATAGTTATAATTATAAATGAAATTAAAAAGGGAGGACTGACTTGCTAAAAGGTATGCCTGGGGGTGACTATAAAACTTGACCTGGCAGGGAGATTCTGATTGGTTCTCCTGCAAACAATGGGCCCTAAATTAGTCATATGACCAGATTCCTGACCCCCAGAGATGCAGCAGGATCATGCAGCATCCTAACAGACCGTACCTTAATATTTAAATGCCACCTTAGTGTAAGAAGTTTTATTGGTCACTTAACTTTTTCATAGTAAAAATTTGGATCGCCATTACAAAATAGCCTTCCTGAAAAATGCAGCTTAAATGTTCTAGAGCCGGTTGTTTTGAAATATGTTTTAAAATTAATTATTTTTAGTATTTTTATTTTTTGTAAATTATGTTTTTTGGTACTCCTTTTAGATGTGCAGTTCCACTCTGCATGCATCTGCTAGTTGTACAAATCACACACATGCATATGTCTGTACATACTGGCCTGACAAGTATAACCATAACCCAGGGTCGACAGAACCAATAGGTCATCTTAGGCAATCACCTCGAGTGCTGGACCCGGGGGGGGGCAAAACCTGCCTCCATTTATGTTCCAGGTGATATCATAACAGGGGGGCAGCAGGGGGCTTGGATGGGAGGCTCACAGTGCTAGGTCTAGTCTATGTAAGACCTATTACTATTACTATTACTATTATTACCATCCCTGCCAAGACCACACAGAATTCACATTGGTTGCTGATATTTTTTTATGACTTTCAAAAAGAGTAATAACATATGAGCCACATATGAGTAAATAGACCCCTAGACTGGAAGGTGGTGTTGTTAATGCTGAGATACTGCATAATACAGCAGTGTTATTAGGTATCTGTGAGGATCTGAAAGCTACACTTCACTTCAGTTACCAGATTATTTAAACTGACAAAACAACACAACAGAACAGAAGACTAGATATACACTTGAATGTGTTAAGCTATTTGTACAATTTCCATATTTTTATATAGTACCAGTACCATTTCCATGTCAGACCTTAATTTAGCGTGTGTATTTAACCCCTCTGGTTGATATTTCTCCAGGTACTGCAATGAAGTTTGATGGGCACAGTTACTTACTGTACGACCTAAAGGCTTCTGGGAGCTGGAAAGTCCACCTGAGCCTCAAAACTCGCCAGTCACAGTCTATGCTGGTGTCTATTAATGGCTCTGTGTCGTCTCAGCTTGAGGTATGATCATCGCTTGAAATGGGAATGTATACAGGGGCATATACTACCATCCCTTTTCCACCTGATTTATTTGAAAAACAATCAAAGCCCATTTTGGGCTTATTTTGGATGGTTTTGCAAAAATTAGGGTAGGGCTTATTTTTGTGGTAGGTCTTATAATCTGGGAAACACTATATATTTATATATATATATATATATATATATATATATATATATATATATATA
>JABWIB010001734.1:22324-32894 GCA_016617825.1 Platyplectrum ornatum | reverse complement strand
ACACACACACACATATATATATATATATATATATATATATATATATATAATATATATTTCATCTATACAAGCAGCAATTTCATAACTAATTTGCTGCTTTTAAAGTATGAGAATCTAACACAAGGGGCCATAATAGGTGGCGGAGGGTCACCCAGTGGACTTACAGTAAATATGACCTGTGGCTGGTGCACATATTTGGACGTACAGTGCCTATATTATGTTTAGATTTATATAGCCTTCATGGCTGAACATCATGACAGGGGGATCTTCAAACATGTCTTATTATTACTATTATGAGACCGTTGCGCTTGTGATCTGTCCCATCCACCTGTGAGGGTCATGGGAGTTCCAGAAAAACAAGACACACACGTGAGTATTTTTATGTCATCATTTGCCAATCGCATGTCAAGTGTTCAAAGACGTCTCTCTGCTTGAAGGTGTCGGTTACCTGTCGTCATCTCAGCCTATTAATTATGTCACACTTTAGTTCACAGATGTGTTTGAAGTGGGGAATGCCACGCACAGGTCATCAGGTGAGCTTCATTCCCTTATGAGGAACCACCTATCATTTCAGGTCATCCCTGTTCAGTTTAAGTGGAGGAAATCTTTTTGAATGGCTTACCCCGTAGTATGATCAATCTCTACCTGCCTGGAATTAGCACCTTCAAGGACTTGTTGTTTCATGACATCATGTAAATAAATACAAGTTGGGGCAGGGATAATAAGGTTTTATGACAGGGCAAGTTACTGCAGTCCTTGTCAGCTTGTAATGCAAAAAGCTGGTGACTCACCTGTACAGCTGACGTTCCAAGAAACGTTATAATGTGCATCTGTGCCATGCAATCGGCCTTATCATTAGAATGCACCCATTGTGTACTCAAAGTGAAGACAGCCATGTTGTGTAAGAAGGCATTACAGATTTGCACTGAAGTGCATTTACCCATGATGCTGTGGTGCAGGCATCATAAACACAGTTTATTCCAGAGAGTGGGTGCAGCCCGAGAGAAGTCCTGTAACAAGAAATCTATAGTAAAGATAGAGCTGTCTCTCTTCTAGAAATAATAACCGCTTATGAACAGAGAACATTTATGACATAGTCGTCATTAGCGGCAGGACGGCATAGATGATGGACGTCTCCACCACCGAAATGATATCCCAGCCTATGGCCAAAAGATGAAGATGAACAGTGTATTATCTTTTTTTCTTATTGCAGCTTTAGTACTTAAGCTATAGTAAGTTTGGGTATTAAATGAGTGTTTTAGTGTAGTACTACAAGTGCCAGCATACCCTAAAAGCAGTGATTTTTCTGATACCCCTTTTCCATTGACAAAAAACACGGGTTTATGCATATAGACCCAGGTTTATTTTGGTGAAAAAGGGGTATCAGAAAAATCACTGCTTTTAGGGTATGCTGGCACTTGTAGTACTACACTAAAACACTAATTTAATTAGACCCGAGTAAAGTGACCCAGGTTTTTAGCTGGGATTAATGCAGGGTTTTTACCAAGGTCGCTACAGTGGAAAAGGGGTTTCCTAACATAGTAGGTAACAATACTCTACTCCATTCAGTGGAAATGGTGTCAACCCAGGTTCACCTTGCAGTCGAAAAGGTGTCTTTTTTTTTTTTTTGACCTGGGAAAAATGCCGAGTACAAACCCAGGTCTGAGTTCTTGGTGGAAAAGAGGTATTATTCTGAACTTTAATGGATTTTTTTTGGAATGGTGGTTTGTAACCATCAGCCTTTCTCCCAAAAACAGGACCATTCAAACCAAAAAAATAGTAAATTTTGCATGTTTAGCAGGTATACAGCAGGAGTCACTACCTTAGCCCCCGAGGGGCTGACCTTGTGCTATAGCCTATATACTCCAACAGTTACAGAGGCAGAACGCTCTGCTTTATATGGTTATGAAAATGAATCTATTAATAGTCATTAATCAATACATTCCATAGATGAACAGTAAAAAGCAATATGAAGGTATGGCTCATTTTCCTGTTAATATCACACATTGCTGTTGAAGTCATGAGCACTTCCAGACAGATGGCAAGTATCTTCAGTCACCTAACAAAGTCATAATGCAATAATACATACATCTGAGTTTATGACACAAGATTAAAGCCCCTCCTATTGTAATGGTCAATGATTTAAAGAGAAAGACACAAATTATATTTACTATACTGTAGGAGAATGTAGGTTGCGGAAGACATTTTTACAATTTTTCTATTGCAGGGAATTCCCCATTTATTTAGTATAACTTTCACTTAGTAGAGCATGAGGAATGCTAACTACAGATCCATTAATGAGAAATGGCAAAGCTGCATAGTTCACCTAATACCCCATTCACACTGACTACCAGGGCAGTTTGCTGGGGCTCTGACCTGTCCTGGTCACTAACCCCGTTCACACTGCTGAATTACCCTAGTAATTCAAAAACTACCTTGGTCAACACTGTTCACACTGAACCAGGGTAGCTAGTTGACTGAACTGCCCGGGTAATAGAACTCAGTGTGAACGGGGTATAAGAAAAACGCACAAATATTTCCACATGCCACATCAAATCAACACAATTTTGATGGACTATTAAATAATACATACAGCTATACAGTACTATGTAAGGAAGCAGGAAGATAAACACCATTTTAAGCTAAAACCAGACTGTTTATTTAAGGAGGATAGCAATACAGATTACTTGAAATTACAGTACAGTGTATGAATTGCTCATTATACACATTTGAAATAGAATACAAAAGAAATACATGTTACTCTGTAATCTGCAGATAAAAGTTAAACTCAACAGATGTATACAGATGACAAACACATTTCATAAAAGAAATACACGGAGTAATCCGCAACTGGCTCGAAATAACATGCAAAAATGTACCCAAAAAATGCTTTGTAAACGTATATTCTGCTACAATCTTTTCCTATGTGTTAGAATAATGTAAAAATAAAATGACCATTCATATGGTGCTGAGAAAATCAAGGGTGAGATTCTTAAATAATGGAAACAAGAGATATCTATGAAAATTCAGGTAATCTCTGGTTATACAGAAGAATCCAGGATTTTATTTAGAGGACAGGTCCAATGGAGGTGGTTCTCTGAATTATTCACTCACTGTATGAAGATCCCTTTTAAATGCAAGATTTAAGCTGGCCATACACAATAAGATAAATTGTTCCACTCTAAAGATTTTTCAAGAGTGGGTAAAACCATGTTGAATTGCAGGGGGGGTAAAATGAATGTCAGTGTGTGCATGCAGGGAGAATACTTTATTGTTGCNCCCAGTGCCTGCTAGTATACACTCTTCTGTGCACCTGTACATGTACAAAACACAGCCTAGTAGCATACATTTGGCTGTGTTAAACATCTCAAGCACAAGTAACAAAGTTAAAATGTGCAGAACGAGATACACAGCAGCCAGCGTATCTTCCTGTACAATTTACATACTTAATATCAGGCATATAAAAGGTTAATGAAACACACTCATTTATTTCTGTTACTGGTAACAAAGCTTGCCACAATATAAAGGAAACATTCATATGTGAAAGCTGAAGCTCTGAGGACAGAAAGGGATAATAATAAAATGGATAATAAAATATTATAGAAGTTTTATGACCTAGAACAGGGGCAGCTAACCTGCGGCTCTCCAGGTGTTGTCTCGCTACAAATCCCAGCATGCTTTGGCAGGTATCAACTACGTCTATGCAGTTAAAGCATGCTGGGACTTGTAGTTTGACAACACCTGGAGAGCAATGTTTGCCTAACCCTGATCTAGAACAATGGTCTCATGAGATTATTATGACGCGAGTACATCGCGCATACATACCTCAAACACTCACCTATAGCTTCCCTTTGTATTTATACATATTTTGCAATGATTTGCTTGTAGATTTTCTATTTATTCCATTGAAATCAAGATATTTACATTAATATTCCCTCACCTGGTGTATATACCGAAACACCCGGAGTAACATCCAGACAGCGGTCTAAGTATCTCCAGTGGTACTAGGACCACTGACTGAGAACCCCCGACATTAGAATATGTGATGAACATTCATGACATTATCCAGAATCCAGATAAAGCATACATTAGCTCTGTTCAGAACCAGGACTTATACGTAGGAACGCTTGACATAGATTGCTGTACATGCAAGGGGCTGGCACTATGCACTTACATTCATATGTTATGAGCCCCCGGTCTTGCAGTTGACTAGCTGGTTCGCTTCGAAAAACTAAATACATTGCTGATATTTTAAATAAACATACAAAACATAAAAACCCCACAAACCAAACCACAAAGCACCTGTAAAACAGAATAAGTGAAGCAACCAATCATATCTGAACGGACATTCTCCAGTTTGTAAAATTAAGCGGAGAGCTATATTCTGATTGGTTGCTATGGCCAACATCCTCACTTTTCCATTCCCGTAGTTTAGTAAATATAGGTTTTAAAGTAACCTCACTGTCATACCCCACGGCCCAGCATACCCTAAGCTTTGGCTAACTCTGGGCCAGACCAATCAATCAGACATTTACTGTTATCTAAATCAGTGAGATTCCACATATCATCAGCTGATCTGGTTATCCAGCATTTGCCGTTTCCACTGGTAACAAGCGTCACATTAACTGATTGATGAATCAATGGGTTGAGATAGCAGACGTCCTGTATAAAACGTAAACGTATCATTTACATATATGTCAGTCGCCGTCTATATTATATACAGGAATCAAGGACACAGCGTTTCATAGATGCTGTCATTTTCATGAAATGTGCAAAAAATAATAATCAGTGTTACATGGCAGGAATACTTCTCTCTTATATTTCTGGTGTTCGCTGTCGGTTGTACACAACACATAGGCAGCTTAAAGGCAACATAATTACATTCGTGACCAGAGAGAGGTGAATATAAATAAATATACAGATGTGACGTTCTTCTTCCATGTGAGCGGATACGGTCAGGACTCACGAGAGGGCATCACTGCACCGAGTACAGGGTGATGTTAGAGGGATTTGTGCCGGGATTCGGGGAAAGCAGCTCCGATAACGTAGCGAATGTCCCAAAGACAAACCCCAGGAAACCCACCAGGCTGATGAAAACGTCCTTTGCGATGGCCCAGCGACTGAGCCCTTCTGTGTAGTAAGTGGCTATTTCCAGGAGAGGTGGGATGATGAGAGCCAGGGCACTGCTGCTGACGGACCCCACCAGAGATATCACCATGTCCAGACGAGGAATGAGGATAGCCAAGACACCTGATGATAGTGATAGAAAGAAAAAAAAAAAGTCTTATAGTACACCCTATTATATCTGTATGTTATACTATGTATGCAATGACATTGTAATGTAATATACAATGTCATAATAATAATAATAATAATATGATGATGAAAGTAAAAACTGTATTTATTAAAGTACATATAACAATGGATAATAGGATGCATCAAGTTTTCAGTCGTGCTTCCCATCATTGACCATTTAGTTTTCTTTTTTGCTATATACACTAATATTGGGTATGGGAATAGCAACAAGCCCTTGATAATAGTTATAAAGAATTATATGAGAGTTTACTCTTTTCTTACAATTCCATCACATAGGACCTATGTGGGGTTGGGTTTGCCCTGATTCGTGTGGCCGGTGGTTAGATGTTGCCCATAACAACCAATCAGATTCTAGCTCTCAGTTTCCTTTTACATATCAGAAAATAACAGCTATAATCTGATTGGTTGCTACAGGGAATATCTCCACCCCCCCCCTCCACCACAGTTTAGTAAATCTAGGCCTAAAACGTATACATTCAGCATCAAAACCGTTTCGTAGCTGTCACCCAATATATTCATTTGAGCTTAGGTAAAATAAAGAAACTGCCCACTGCCAAGAGTGAAAGGCATTGATCAATACAAGTAATGTGTAAATGACCCTATGGGAACATACAAGTCACGTCTAATTTACACGTCAACACTGACAGCATAATAAGGGGATTGAGGGAAATGTTGACATTAGGAATAGTTTAGACGTGGCAGTTCAGAGTGCTCCTGGAATCTGCAAATTATATTCTACAATCCATAACTAATAGGAAACAAATGGAAGGTAAAATATACCAATATAAGTGATAACCAGTAGGGAGAAGAACGATGCTTCTAACCCAATACCTTGAACTATATGTGATGACGTCTTCTAGCACTGTACTGATACATAACGCACAGACGTGTAAGACATATAGACATATATAAGACGTATAGGAGAATTCAGATGTTGTGTTGGTATCACCAAGTTATATGATTATAAGTGTAACTAATGCTCTTTGGTTAGTAGTATAAATGGGTAAATGTGAAGGGCCATGCGCAGGGCCGTACTCTACTTGGCCTATGCTACCGTATGTCAGACCATCCCTTCTCCTGCCCCATCTGTCTAAATGGAAAGTACAAATGTAAAGCTGGCCATACACTATAAGATAAACTGTTCCAATCTAAAGATTTTTAAAGAGTGGGCAAAACCATGTTGAATTGCAGGGGAGGTAAATCGAATTAGTTACAATCAGTATTACAGGTGAGAGATGATGTTTCCAGCCCAAGTGTAATAACAGTGTAACAGTAACGCTGGTCAGTATCTGTGTGCAACATGNTTGAAAAATGCTTAGATTGGAACAATTTATCTTATAGTGTATGGCCAGCTATACACGGAAAGATCTTTCAAAGAAAATCTAACGATGTTTGAAAGATCTTTCAGTTGGAACGATTTATCTTACCGTGTGTGCCCAGCTTAAATGTTTCTGCTATTTTATTTTAACTATAAAGTAGCATAGTTAGTCACTGGCTAACGGTATGAGTGCTGGGGAACTTACGTGTATCTATGGGAAATACCCTTTTTCCTTTCTAGCACCTGCATTATTGTGTTAGTTTACAAACTAATGTGCAGACACCTTCTTTGTGTAATATATATATATATATATATATATATATATATATATATATATATATATATATATATATATATATTTTCTCTTTATCCTTTTAGGATAGGTGATGGATCATATTAAATGAGGTACCTGCTAGAATATCTTTGGATAGCAATGGTGTTATAAGAAATTCCAACATTCAATGAATATTACCTCTTTGAGTGTTAACGTAGATTAGTTTCACATTGTGTGCAAGCCCTGAGTCTCGTGAACAATCAATGTAATTAAATGCACTACCGCCTGGAAACAACCAGATGCAAAATGTACATGACGGTGATAACATCAGATATATTGCAAGTGATGCGAAAAAGATATTACGGGAACCCTATTGTTACACTAGGTATACCTGATCAACCAGTCTTCAAACAAAACTAAATATCAGCTACAGACTTATTGTGACATTGGGGACAATGGCGGTTTAGCAACACATCCCGGTAGGGATAGACTTTACGTTTCTGCAGTACCTGATATGACGATAGTGACATTTATTCAAATGCAGAGTTCCTCTGAGGGGTGGGAGGTGTGTAGTGTGACCGATTGATCCAGTTCAAAGCCAAGGCAGAACGCGAATGCTTTGAAATAACCATTTAGCATTATAATTTTTCACTAATAATACCCTGACTCCCACATGAAAAAGAGGATACTAGTGATACTAGTTTGGGAGAAAATTGATCATAAAAGTATAACCTAATGTTCTCAATGGACATAATTACCATGTGTAGTAAAACAGAACATAGCCATACGCCCCCCCCCCCCCCACATTAAGTCTTTTATGAACGGCTGTAATTTCTGAACATAAAGAGTTCATGATCCCTGAAAGGTGGCGATACGGATACCTTCCAAAAGGGCCAGTACTGCAGAACTGTCCCGTTTTGCGGCACACAATAGTGACGGGCCTTACAGGAAACTGGGTGGGACGAATATGGCATTATTGGAATAATGGACTTTCATAAAGGCATTTATGCAAATCACAGCCAAAGCTCCGCCCCTAGATGGGAAAAGTCGTGCTTTTAATATGGGTGGATGGGACTTTGCAGGATATTCTGAGACAGTCAGCAGCCCTGTGTTACTCTGTACAGTGCCTGATAATAATACTAACAGATTATTTCATGTGCATGCGCCCACTGGTATCTCTGCAAAAAAAAAACCCTGTAACTATATAGCTGGATATACAACAGCCTGCACAAACCTGCACATTAAACAGATTAACCAGAAGACAGACTGGATAGGTTTCCATTTACAGCTGTGTAACACCTTACATTCTCCTCTGTATATTTTGGCATTAAGGTAGCCATTCTCCGGGTGAATGAATACGAATAATAACCAGGGAGTGACTATTCTTTGTATATACATATATATATACCTATAAAGCATGATCCTGAGACAGTGTCCTCTATGTGTGACATTTAGAAGCCACTCCTGTATTCAGAGTGTCCCAAATATCACCATTAAACAATAAGTCAGTGCAGACTGCTATCAGAGGAGAACGGCCATTACCAGCTATTGCAGTAACTTCTGACAGTGCAGGAATTCTGCGTGGGACAGGTTAAGATTAGGGCTGGATTTACTAAACTATGGGGGTTGAAAATGGAGATGTTGCCCATAGCAACCAGACAGACAGAATCCAGCTGTTATTGTCTAGTATGTAACTGGCGAGTGAGAGAAACTTATTAGTTGCTATGAGCAACAGTTCCACTTTCCCGCAGGTCAGTAAATCTATTCCATAGTCTATCTACCTCTCTTTCGATGCCTCACTGTAGGCTCCTTAATTAGGTTTTACATTTGTCCCTTATCTCCAAAGCTCATAGTTTAATGATTCCACAGCCCCGTTAATGCATCTTCTCAACACATATTGTTATTACTTATGTTTTACATATTAGTATCTAAAAAACATTAATGCAGTTCAACGTGGTTTTGCCACTCTTAAGTAAGTCATGAGTATTTCAATAGTGGCTAAAGTCTAGATCAGGTCCAATGTGTGCAAAATATCCAATAATACCCTGTTCACACAGAGAGCTATTACCCGGGTAATTCAGACAACTTTCCAGGTTAAATGAACTACCCGGGTAGTGTGCTCAGTGTGAACGGCGCTAAAATTAATACTAACTACCCTGGTTCTGTGTGAACGGTGTAGGACCAGGGTAGTTTGTGAGTTACCAGGGTAATTCAGATCCACAGCTAACAACCCTGCTCATTAAAAACAGATTTACCAGGGTAGTCTGTGTGAACAGGATATTACTGTTTTAAATGATAACACAAACACATTGATCTAATAATAACCCTTATTATACTCCCTAGTATCATTGTAAATCTGAATAACCGCAGATAACATTTTACAATAACAGGCATCATTTTATGCATAAAACACAAATATTGTAAATAAAGTAAACATCTATCATTAGAAATACTTGGTGTCAATACGTTTATAAGAGCACGTCACATTATAATTAATGTCTGCAGAAAGATTTGCAGACTCAGGAGAACTAAAACAATGGAACTAATCCTAAAATCCTATAAGCAAATAAAGAGCAAATAATAAAATTGTATTTTGGCACATCCCGGGCCAGAATCAGAGTTTTCTCCTAGTGGAAATGTTTGCTTTAACAAGTTTCGGATGGCACTCCTTAATTCACAGATTGCTTGTATACATTTCAATATTGACTGTGCCCTAATGTTAATACCGCAGATATTTGGCACTCACACAGCAATTAATACCAACATTTAGAAGTTATTTTTACATGAACCTCAATTGCCTGTGACTTGTCTAGTAAATATATGAAGATTTAAATTACCAGAAGTCACCAATCAGGACGTGGCAATTCATAACATGGCAGCAGCCACCAATCAGAACGTGGCAATTCATAACATGGCAGCAGCCACCAATCAGAATGGAATCCATAACATTACACAGAAATTTGTGACAAGGTCTTATCCCTCAGTGACTTGCCCTTCCCGTAAGCTACATATAACATGATAACTGGTGCTACCAGTGTATGGCAAGGGCCGATGTATTGAAACACTGATTAAAGACACTAAAAACACCCAATAATTACCTATTAGGACAAACACAGAGTAGTACTTAAATCACCCAAATTATTGGGTAGTGTGTAGAACCATACAATGTGCCCATATGTTGGGTGCCGGAAACATTGTGTAGGATGTGGCCAGATTTCTTCTCTCTGTGTGATAAACATTTACAACATAGATATAGAATAGAGGTTTATGCTGAAACACAATCTAAAAGCCAAGTTAGAGGAGCCGATTCTACCCTTGTAAGACAGAGATAAGGCAAGTAACATTAGCCAGCCTCTGGAATACTATAGGAGACTTCAGTCCTCTTTCTATGCAGCTGTGTGATATATGTAAAAAACACAGCCCGCTGCCTGCTAGTATACACTCTTCTGTGCCCCTGTACAATACACAGCCCGCTGCCTGCTAGCAGGGCCGCCATCAGGGGGGGGGACAGCCGGGCCTACTGTCCCGGGCCCGGCCGCCCCTCCACCCCCCAGCAGTGGCCCTGCGCCCTGTACTGGGCGCCGGCCACTGCCGGCAGCCAGCATAAAATCACATAGACGCCATATTTGGCGTCTATGTGCCTTTAAAAAGGCCCGGCGGCC
>JABWIB010001733.1:27162-44477 GCA_016617825.1 Platyplectrum ornatum | reverse complement strand
GAACTTTTTTCAAGAGTGGGCAAAACCATGTTGAATTGCAGGGGAGGCAAATTTAATTAGTTGCAATCAGTATTGCAGATGGTAAATGATGTTTCCTAACACAAGTGTAATAACAGTAACGCTGGTCAGTATCTGTGTGTAACAGTAACGCTGGTCAGTATCTGTGTGCAACATGCAACAATAAAGTATTCTCCCTGCATGCACACACTGACATTCATTTTACCCCCCCCCCCCCCCGCAATCCAACATGGTTTTACCCACTCTTGAGTAAGTCAATAGTGCCTAAAGATCTTAATCAGTCCTGGGCCTCACTATTTCTGACATTCTAACATTCATTTTACCTCCCTGCAATTCAACATGGTTTTACCCACTCGTGAGTAAGTTGTGAGTAAGTCAATAGTGACTAAAGTCTGAATCTGATCCACTATTTCAAAATGATAAAGATTTACATTTCTCCTCACAATCACAGTGACAGCAAGCCAGTAAATGTATACCTAAAGCACAAACGTACTTTGAAATAACTCACGTTCAGTTTTAATTATATATAAACATTCCTGTATCTGAAAAGTAAAAACATATTTAAAACTGAAGGGGTCTATTTATTAAAATGCAATTCTTATTTCAATCCAACCATGACATTTGAGCGATACTGGCATTGTGAAGCAAGTGTGAGGGAATGTGGCCATCACTGGGATAATGTCAGAGATTAACGTCCACCAGATAGTGTACCATATCTATTGGCGATTTTGCACTGTGTATGCTCAGAACTGATCCAGACCGCAAACGCAACTCACACTGTGTATGCTCGCAGAAAAGTGTGTAATTGGAAGGAAGGAGTGGATACACTCAGTCACTACAGTCTCATGTCCAGATTGAAATAAACACGGTTTATGCCCATACATTTGCACCATACACAGGCAATGCTATGTCCAGGGAACTGACACTCCACAGCCTATTAAAGACCGGTATGTTAATATGTTACACACTGCGGCTGGGCATTCTATAGGTATACAATTATTTTATTATTTGTTAATTATAATTTCCTAAAATTATTGGGGTATGTAGTTTTAGTGCATTTGCTCTAAATATGAACCCCCATTTTCAGTTAACATTACAGTGTACTACCATGCCCTTTTACAATGTATATGGTCATGTAGTTGTGATGAGTTGGCTACTTGTTCCCTGTGTTAGTCATTTAGTGAAATAAAAAAAACAACAGAAAAAAATAAATATAAAATGTTCTTTGTTATATAAAAAAAATGGATTCCTTCTCTGTACTGTACTACCATAAAAGAAAGGGTAAATCATATGTATATAGGGCAAAAACAGGAGATTGCTTAAAACACACACACATACATATATATATATATATATATATATATACACGTAAAAGCATTTCTGAATGTATATTGGTTTCTGAACTTTTGGAACAATTTAGTGAGATTCCAAGTGACAGGAAATAATATATTTTTTATGTGCATGTATTTATAATTACTTGTGATTACCATGGGTTTTAAGCTTGTCAGTCATCTTGTTGATTTTTCGTTCCAGTCTGGCATATCTTGCAAACTCATCCATCATACTGATATTAGAGAGTTCTTGTCTCATAGTTTGAATATCAGTTCTCATCTGGTGCTCTTGCTCTACATCCTTTGGAAGTAACTTGGATACCTATACATATATATTAGAAAATAATATAAAAACTTGAGAAAAATGGGAGAAATTATCTGCTTTTAATTATAAATGCAATTACGAGGTCATGAAATCGTGGAAAATAGTATTTGGGAAAATATTATATTACACAGTAAACATTTTGATAAACACTAAACAAGTTGTACATGGAGCTTTCAAGCAAATACCTTTTAGATTATTTTTCAATGGGTGATAAAATCAAACACCATCATTAAAATTGTAACAGTAAATATTAAATCTGTCAAATAGAAGATGGACAAGTTTCTATTATTAAGTGCAAACTTGTAAAAAAAAAAAAAAAACCCAAACAAACCCTAAATGTAAAATTCATGAGTGTGACATAATGGTGGCATTCCTGTCTTCTACACACTTGGGGACGCACCGAGGAGCACATCATCATACCACCCTCCATACTTGTTTGTGATGCTGAGTTTACACTATCTGACCCCTTGTCTTTGACCATCCTTCAATACATGCAAATGGGATGTAAATGCTTATAATAACTTTATTATGTTTACTATGGTCTGACTTTTACAATGTAANCAGGCTATACAGACGCAGGTTTATTTTCTATACACCAGAGGTTAAATAAGGTGAAAAGGAACTCTTGTAAGGAACATGGCAGTCACTGTGAAAATGCACTTGCAGGAAGGAGAGCGTCTGGATCAGGGTTAGCAAATAAAATGGATGTCTATACCGCGGAACAAAACCCAGGACTTCCTAGATGAATTGCATGCTACTGGACATGGGCTTAGTCCGTGGGGAGAATCTTAAAACCCGCCTTTTTAATATTTCAGTCGCGATCTTTTATACATTGCAAACATCCACGTTATAGGAGGCTTCACACAGATGGCGTACACCGCCTGTAACTGTTACAGCATTAGAATCAGCATCTGTCTAGCGCTGCTTACTTACTATTGAGGATAAGGAAGAAAGCTGGATTTTAAACAGATTGCATATGAACACAGTGCTCAGCACTAACAACCACGCACAGCTCTCCGCCATGTTCCCAGGCAGCGATGGCATCACACAGACACACAATAGCAATCATCAAACCCCACCCCTCGGGGCCTCCGCTGTTACCCAGGGAAAATATCAGCTAAATCCCGGTACCCATGCCCAATAAAACACAACTTTCACGCTCCTTTGGCCATTTTTTTTATTTATTTCACAGTCACGGCCGCCACATTAAGCGGCCCCACCCCCCTCCTCCTCCTCAGAACGCTGGCAGAGAGAGTAGAACGCTGGGGCATATGTTTGGAACGCCGTGGATCGTGACGTTCCATCCACAATGGCGCTGTCCAGCCAATCAGCGCGCAGCGTTCTATTTACCACCAGTGATTCAAACAAACGTGAAAAAAAAACCCTTCCCAATGGAGGGAAAAAAAAATACCTAAAGCCGATTTACTATGCCCCCTCCCATCTTTAAACCCCCCACCCTCCCCGAATCCGACACAGTGAGGGGGGGGGGGGAAGGGGGGGTATCGACTTGACTGACAGGCTAACCTACCCAGACAGGTGCCCGTGTTATGGTTTGAAAGGCGCTCTTTAGGGGAGCGCAGCCAATCGCGGTAGTCCGGGGGCGGAGCCACACGTGGCTCCTCCCTCAAGCCCCCAGCAGGTTGGAGCGGTGAATAGATAAGAGGCGGAGGGATCCTATCCGGTTTGAACTAGTTCTTCGGCTCGCATATTAACCTCTGCAAGAGCTGAGAAGTGATCTAGTCTATTGTGGTTTACTCCATCTCCAGCACGAAGGAGACACAAGAGAGCGTGCGAGCGAGCCAGTCACTTCAGTCAGTCGTCGATTGAGCGCGGAGGGGCTGCAGCGTGTGCGAGCTTTGCACGTCTCTTAATTCTTCACCTTCTCCCAGCTCACACCAGCACAAACGCACCATGCCCAAGAGAAAGGTAAGCTGCGTGCAGGAGGACTGTGCCGGACTGTCAAGGACGGCGTTCTGCGTTGCATCGTCTCGGGCAGCTCTTTTGCAGGTTGCACGGGTGCTGGTGCTGCTGCACACTCACTCGCGCACACACTCATACACACAGAGGCACGCGCGCGCTTTTATCTTTTACCGCCAAATAGTTGCGAGCGGAGTGACTCCATTGTTCCGGGAGCGCGCTCGGGCGCATTGTCCTCGCCGCCGCTCTTTATGGCGCGCTTTTGTGGACGCCGTATAGATATTTTTTATTTATTTATTTTTTTAACCTCCATATTTATTTATTCCCCTGACTGAATTTCTGCTGCACTCGGATTTTTTTTATTTCTATTTTAACCATATTTTATTGTCGCCTCCGGTCACCGTTAATGGCGTGAGGTGACGGAGGAAGGGTTTTTTTTTTGTTGTATGCTGTGGGGATTTGTACGACAGAAGAGGAGGAGGAGGGGCTGCCCGAGGAGAGTAATGGCGCGGACTTGGAAGGGATAAGCTCTGTCTCTTCCCTCCCTCCCCTCCGCAGCCCTCGGTGGCGGGTTCTCCTCAGCGCTCTCCTGCGCGCACTGGTTAATTAGCAGCGGGGAGGTCCGGGCGTTCTAGAACGTTCCGGCCGCGCTCAGCCAATGAGCGAGCAGCGGGGGACGCCGAGGCTGGTGACGTCACGGCTCAGCGAGTCCCCTGTGTGTGTGTGGTGTCTGGTGGTGACCCTGGCTAACAGAGGGGGGGGGGGAGCGTCAGTCTCCATAGCTAGGGCATGATCCATAAGGCGGCGGGGGAGGGGCTGGCAGCGCCATTTGCCTGGCCGATTGTTTGTTTATAAGGCAGCTTACATTCTTGCAGCGCGCACACACCCCCCTNCCGTCTATTCTCCGCTGTGGCGGCTGTTGTGGGATTAGCGCCCTCTGCTGGCCTGTGTGCGACTGGAGGACTGTGAACCTGTTGCCATGTAGTTGTGCTTTAGATGGGGGTTTGTTCAAGTGTAGGCCCGGCTCAGCTGCGGTCATGGTGTCTGTCGTGCACATGTTGCACAGTTCTTAAATTACCTTTTTTTCTGTTTTAGGTTAATGCTGCTGATGCAGGAGATGTCAAGGATGAGCCAAAGAGGAGGTCGGCACGGTTGTCAGCAGTAAGTGTTCTGTAGTATAACAGCTATGCTCAAATATAACATGGTCTTGGGTTATTGTTGCACACATGGTGTATGTATGTTCTAGATAACCATGCCATGTCTATAAAGTGGTGTCTGGGATGCTATTTGCGGTTATCAGACACATGGGGGTGTTTGTAAACTCTTGTTGGTATGCAGTGCACTTCAGGTGAACTTAATGGCTATTTCTTTTTCCTCCATCAGAAGCCAGCACCAGCCAAGGCTGAGCCTAAGCCCAAGAAGGAAAAGGCAGCAGTTAAGGTAAGTTGGTTCTGGTTGTCCTCTGATCAGAATAACGTTGGGCCAGATTTAGAAGTTTAGGCACTAATGACTTAATCAAGAGTGGGTAAAACCATGTTGAATTGCAGGGGAGGTAAAATTCCTTAGTTGCAAACAGTATTAGAGTTGAGAGATTTTCCAACACGCGTCTAATAACAGCAACACTGTTGCTTGTCAGTATCTGTGTGCAAAGTGCATAATATAACGTATTCTCCCTGCATGTAAACACTAGCATTCATTTTACCTCCCCTGCAATTCAACTTACTCGTGAGGAAGTCATTAGTGCCCAAATCTGACCCAAATTGCTATCTATGTAGCATCTGAGCATCATATACAATCTTACTGGAGTTTATATCTATCTTTCTTTAAAAGTCTACAATGATTCTGATTAACATAATTTTGGGTCACTCCCTTGACTTTAAAAGTCCTAACCTCTTGTCCAGAAGCGGCAGCAAGTTTAAACAAGCTGTACATAAACTTTTATGTAGTGTATCCATCTCTAGTGCTGACGTCTTGTGTTAATAAATGATTGCGTGTTATTAATGATGCGTGTTCTCATGTAGGAAAAGTCTGAGGAGAAGAAAGTTCCAGCAAAGGGAAAGAAAGGTGCCAAAGGCAAACAGGCTGAAGAGGCTAACAAAGAGGAAACCAAGGACGACCTTCCCTCCGAGAATGGAGAGACAAAAAGCGACGAGGTGAGTCTTCATTTCTCCACCAAGGAGACAGAGTGGGGTCATCCTGACCAAAGTATCGTTTGAGTCCTTAATTTGTTTTGGGGGGGGGGGGTTGCCACTTGGGCAAATGCAAGAGTATATTTTGCATATTGACAATGACACTATTCTCACTGGTGTCTGTGGATAAGCCAAATATAGCCTTAATCTTGGCTGCAAACCTTTAAACATACTGACAAGACATTACTCTACCTGTAACACTGGTTACTAGGCCTACAGACAGGTAATATAATTACACGTGTTCAGACACAAATTAGGACAACGCATATGATTTAATGGTCAATAATTAAATTAGAAACTGAATTGCTTCCCAATATAAATATATGCATGATACAAAATGTTCATTTTTTTTTGAGCTGTAGGGTGGTCTGGAGTTAAAGGAACAGCTACAAGACAAAAATATAAGTTGACTAGCTCTGGTTCTATCCCTAATTTGATCTGAAATGTTTTTAGAAATGCAATAGCTCAAGGTTTCATAGCATGAGGCTTTAATAATAGATAACTACTTGTACCATGTATCCAACAATTGTAAGTGCACGTCAAACTAAGATTCCATTGGCAACAGCTATCACTGGGAAACGGCAGCGATCTTATCCTTAACTGTGTAAATTGTAATATCTATAGGTATAGACAATCTAGTATCAATACCTCAAGTCTGCAGTTCTATTTGTCTTATTCTTCTTTGTAACGTCCTCTTTCTTTGTATCTCTCTAGGCCCCAGCATCCGATGGAGGAGACAAGGAATCAAAATCTGAATAACCTACATCTTGTTCCAAGTCTTCTATCAGTGGTTCCTGTACCTCCCTTGTACAATTCAGAGGAATATTTTTATCGACTATTTTGTAAATGCAAGTTTTTTAGTAGTATAATTCTAGAAAACACATTTTTAAAATAGGAGGGAATCCCACCATGTCTGTTTTAAAGGTTGCTTGTTTTTTTAATTAATTTTATTACCCGATATTAATGTTAAGCCCATCCGCCAATGTTAAGAGGGGAGGCAAAAACAGATTGTAACCCTTTCAATTACCATCTTGCTTTCTTGTATTTTTTATTTTTTTTGTTCCTACTTGTAGACTGGCATCTGAAATGGCTCAACGTTTTCTCTTAACATTTTAACTGTTTGTACCCATGTTGTCTTGCGTACAATTTTTACATCCGAATAAAAAATCCCTTGGTGTTGGATTTCCCTCTAAAAAAAATTGTGTACTTATCTGTTTTACCATGTTTTTTCCTATATTTTTTTTTTTTGGGTAGTGGTATTTTATTTTTCAGTAACTGTAAAAGTGCTGTGAATCTTTTTGAAACCTTTTGAGTGTGTAGTGAGTGTGATGTGAAGTAATGGGAAGTTTTACAAAACAAAGCGGTTAAGTTGTCGACCACTTCACTCCCAAGGGCGGCTGTCTTCTCTTGTTTGTTTTTTTTAACCCCGCACTTCCCCTTTTTTGGAGAATGGGATAAGCTAACGGAGTTTAAGATACTGGTACGAGGGTGCTGTTCATTTTTTACACAAACAACTTGTTTTTTGAACTTCCGAGTTGGAAAGCCGCTAGGGTTTTTTGGATTCTTGACTTTTAATTTGACATGTTTTTAATCCTAGATTTACAATCTACTAGAGTTTAAGGAAAAAAAATGTACAGATTGTTCATAGTGTCTGTGTACTTATCACCAAACCAATAAAACCTGGTTGAAAAATGTAACTTTTCTGTTGAATTGTGAATTATGATTTCTCTAGAGGTAAATCCTTGTGTGCTGTATGGGTGTAACACAACCATCATGGTATGTGTTCTGTGACAGGTGTTTGGCCCTTGTTGGTACCTGTAAGTGTAGCTTTATGATTGACCATTAGTGGTCATCAGAGTGTCCTGCAGGAAGAATGCTCCTTGGCATGATACAGCCTCTCCCTGCAGCTTCTTGTGGTACACTGGCCGGCTGGGTAACTTAAGAAAAGGTGCTACTGATGGGCCTAAGGGTCACATTATGGTAGCACAAGTTGACCCAGTCTTGAATACTAATAAGGGAAAGGCTGTCTTCTGATGGACCAGGGAAGTGGTTTTCACACCCTTGGTGTCTCTGTATCTTATTTTTTATTTCTAGGTACCTACAAGACGAAATAATTAGCAAGCAGTCACTTTTTTTTTTATTAAGTTGGTCAACATGGTAAAATGACTGTTTAGCTAAAGACAGAAATACTGTATTTCCCCATGTATGTGAGACGCTCCTTTATGATTAAAATATGTATCAAAACCGGTTTGCGTCTTATACACCCGGGGTATTTTTTATTTTTTTTATTTTTTTTTAACAGCAGTGATTCCAGCCCAATGTGAAAGCCGGTGATTGGCATGGCTACTAATGTCCTGGCACTGCTGCAGAGTGGACGTTTTTAAAATTGGCCACTATTGAGAGGAGCCGGGATCGTGGCTCTTGGCATAGCCGGGATCTCTGTTACTAGTCACTGCCACGATTGGCTGCTAGCATGTTGCAGCTAGGACATGTTCCACTCTCCACCCATGAGGTCTTGGATCCTGGATGTTATAACAGACGGACAATGTCATATGTATTCCCATGGATAAGGCAGCTGAAGTGTTGGTGCATCTTTTTCACCAAAAACCCAGGTTCAGACCCTGCATTTTTCACCAGGTCATAAAGACCCCTTTCTCACTGCAGTAGACACCTTTTCCACTGAATGGAGTAGAGTATTGTACCTTTTCCACTGTAGCGACCCAGGAAAAATCCCAGTAAAATCCTTGTTTTGGTCCTGGGGAAAAACCTGGGTCACCTGACCTGGGGGTTTTTTTTTTGGGGACCTATTTCCACCAAAATAAACCTGGGTCTATGTGCATAAACCAAGGGGTATTCTATATGGGTAAATGTAGCTCCTATATAAGAAGTAAAATTGTGCTTCTAAGTGACATTAACAATGTGCTGCCACTTTAGAGGGGGCGTTCTGTGGCACCCTAAGGAGCTATGGCATACAGTTTGGAAACCCCTGTCAGCACAATGCATGCCCCCCCAGAGCTGTTTATTTTGTATTGGGTTTAAGTATCTAGGTTATGGAATAAATGTTCATTTCCAAATTTAATACACAATAGGCTTGGGTAATGACAGGGGAAAAAAGCTGTTATGCTGACATAAGCACATCATAGCACAGAATCTGTCATTTACACTTTTTTTTTTTTATTGTCACTTAACATTGGTTGCAAAACTAAAGACCTGACTTGCCATGGTACTTCAGAATAATTCTTTTGGCATGTTTATGTTCCTATTCTCATGGCTGTACCTTATTTCATCTGTTTAGGCACCATGGGTAACATTTTGCAGCCATGTCTGCAGTCAGGAAAGACTACATGCCTGGGAAGTAATCCACTAATCTGACGTTAAGTAGGTCAGACATAGTTGAGATGAACTACAACTCCCAGCAGCTTAGGCTTGCCTAGCAATGCTCCCGGTGAGGTTTTCTGGACATGGTACTAATAAAATATAATTCTACCTCATGATTGCTATGGACAACATCATAATTTCTTTTTTTTTTTTTTTGTGCAATTTAGCCATTTGGGGGCTGATCCAGAGTTTGGGAGTAAGACCAAATGTAGTTCTATAAGGGAGGAAAATGAAAGCAGAATTAGAGTTGAAAGGAGCAATATCTTAGCTTAACTCTAATTTAGAAAAGCTCTTTAGCTTGTGAGATATTTTGCAAATGCAAAGTGATTCCTTCCCATGCCATAAAATAAAAATGAACTTGCACCCCTCACATTGCAACTTGGTTTTGCTCAGGGCTGCACCTCCACCTAAAAAGGGTGTAAGTGCAACTCTGGATGAGCCCCTTGAAGTGCTGCAGGTGGCACTTGCATGAGCATTCGTGGTAAATTTGTTGCAATGTGTAAACTTTTTGAATTTTACACCAGTGACTAGATAAGCCTGCTGTGTGACATTTGCTATGTTAGGCTTTGTTACTCAAAAATAATAGAGCAACTATTTTGCTATGTATCTGCTAAACAATATTGTTATGACAATTCATGCAGATCTGATACGAACTCGTTTATAGAATGTATTGAATGGTAGTTGCTATAGACAGCTTCACTCTCGAGTGTCCATAGAAAAATGACACAGGGTATCCTTAGGTCCATGATTCCAGCAGGTAGTAAAAATAACCTGTATACCCACAACAAATGAGTATGTTAACTGCAGTATTTAAGATGATTTGCAGTGTTTGGTAAATGGGTGTACATGCTTTGGAATTGTACACAGGAAATTAGTCCCATTGTATGAATGAGGTCACAATAAATATTGTCCCAGCAAGTAACTTGGCACAATGCATTGTCTGTTTCCATAGAGCTGTACATAGGGAATACAGTACGTACATTACATCGTTGTACAGAGTTATAGCATGCAATTGCATACATACATACATACGTACATACATAGCATGTGGGTACATAGTAATACCATACATACAATGCATACAATACATACATAGCACGGGGGTACAGAGTAATAGCATACATACAATACATGCATAGCACAGGGGTACAGAGTAATAGCATACAGACATAGCACGGGGGTACAGAGTAATAGCATACATACATACATAGCATAGGGGCATAGCATACATACAATACATACATAGCACGGGGGTACATAGTAATAGCATAAATACAATACATACAGAGCATAGGGGGCATAGCATACATACAATACATACATAGCATGGGGGTACATAGTAATAATATAGGGGTTAGGTAGAGTATAATGTATTAACGTGAGGAGATGGGGACAAGTTGAGGTAGATAACAGGAGGGTGGGGGGCCCTGCTTGTGAGAGTGTACATGCTATGTTGGAGGGGTGGACAGTATAGAATACCATAATGATCGGCTTCCATCCCATGCAGTTATTGTCTCCTAACACAATACAAGATGTCAATAGCAAAATCTGGGTCCCTGGTATTTTTTAGTTTAGTAAATTTGTAGTACTAAAAGCCAACAAAAACATAATTAAACCGCCCCTTAGTAAATTTAACCACTGATGTTCCCGAAACGAGAAATCCCAGCATGCTTTGCAACCATGCTCTTGGCATTGGGGGTTGTAGTTTCATGTCGCTGGCATGTCTCAGATTGCCTAAGGTTAAAGGATCATTTCATTGTGCATCAGAGCTGTGTACAGGTAACTTACACAGTGGCAAGGCTTCCTTTATTATAATTACTGCATTATCCAAAAGGTAAATATAAGGTGTCCAGAATAACAGGATGAGTTGGATGGTAAATCGTTAATTAGCTTACAGATAAGAAGTGTGAAAGTTTTATTGTCGCAGGATTGATGTCTAGAGTTTAGGCGTTACTATGAACAGTCACCTGAAACTCTTTGCATGGTCATGCTCTAATGGAAGTAAATGAAAATATATGCAATACATTTGCCTCTGGATTGGTCGTATGAAAAAAGGAACAGACCCCCACAGACAGATCCGTATGCGTAGAGGATGCGGCTTCTACAAACGCATTAAATGTCGAATTGATATGGGATTTTAATTCGCCATCATTCGCCAGGGATTTGAAATCGCCAAAGCATGGTTCTGTATAGTATTCAGTAACTGTGGAACTGGATTGGCGATTTCAAATCCCTGGCGAATGATGGTGAAGGGTACTGGGGATTTGAGATTAAATCCCTGTGGAATTTGTCCTTATTCGCCATTTCAAATCACCATGTCGAATTTACAATTTATCATCCTTGTCGAATAGAAATCCCTGGTACTGCTGTAGTAAATTGACTGGCACATTAATACAGAAGTGTCTGTTTTGTCATCTTTATTGTCATGTTGCATCTGTATTTGTTGACAAATGTCATGTATAAGTTATTCATACCTTACGTAAAGTAACATATAACATTATATAACATTGCCAACAAATACAGATGCAACATGACAATAAATATGAGAAAGTATAAACACTTTACGTAATAAAAGATGAGTGAATGGTAAATGCACACTAGGGAAATGGGTCAAATCCCCTGATCCAGGTGTCACTTTGCCTATTGACGATCTTGGCATTAAAAAAGAAGCAATATATTTTTTATGGTTAAAAAATAAAAATTGTATAAAATACTTATAGATAGATAGATAGATGATAGATAATTAAAAAAACAACATAGATCAATGATCACTATTCCATAGAAAATGTCCTGAGATTGTGTAAGCATATGTCGAATGCGCAGGCAGTTTACACTCCTCCCTGTTCCCCTAAATACGTGTGCTCCCATTTTCAGCATGCCCAGTGCTCAGTCCCACTGCATATCTGTGAACAGGCGGATGGACAACTCTAGATCAGCTCTTGGATCTTGTCCACATGGGCAAACTATAGATGCACCTTTTCCATCACTGTTGGGTTGGCAATACCCTACAGCAGTGATTCCTGAACTGTGCGCTTAGGCTCTCTGGGGTGCGGCAATGCTGTCATTGGGGTGCCGCGGAATGTTTTTTTCTACGTGGTGGCATGTTGCTAGTGTTACTTAGAAGCACAATTTTACTTCTTGTATAGAAGTTACATTAGATTTGATATCAACCCGAATTTCTGTCTTTACATAAATAGTTATTTTGACTGAAAAACGTCAAAAATGGGGAATTATTTTGTCTTAGGGGTGCCTTGAAATATGATTGAAGAATGGTGGGGAACCACTGCTCTACAGTGATAATCACTGCTGGTAGGAGGTGGGCGAGAAATGGGATAAAGGTCCCGCTTTTGGTGCCATTCACCTATTGCTGGCAGTGATGGTCATGGCAGAAGAGGGACCCATGTGGGGATAACTGATTGCATCACATAACTTACTGTCATTTCAAATCATTGTTGGGTCAAATGATTTCTAAAAATCAGGCAATCTGATTGCCAATCCCCCGACCAATTTACGTGTGTGTTCCACTCCAACTTCTTCATCCAGTTCATCCAGTTCGCCTCAGTTTCATTATACATACTGGTGCAATCTCCTGGCTTGGTAAATTTAGGCCCAACTCTTGAAGAACGTCTGATAAGGGTATACTGTGTAATGCCACATTCTGAATTCTAAAACGTATCTGTGTTTGATGCATGTCCAGTAACTGTCACAGGAGAGGACGAGGAGAGAAGAAAAGACAATGAAAGAGAAAAGAGCTATTTTATTTATTCATTTTTCATATACTTTTATTAGTTTACAACACTTATTTTATTTTGTAATTTTTTATGTCAATATTATGAAGAGGTACATCTCTAGCATCTCGGTCACAAGACAATACACACCCCTTACAGTACTCATGGGTGAAATAGCAAACAGAAATATAATATCTTTCCTCACAGCGCTATATATCAGCTTTTACATTGTATTTATACTATTACATGGTTGCCAACTCTCCCTGAATATCAGGGAGACTCCCTGAAAAGTGGCTGGTCTCCCTGACTCCCTGAAGTGCTGGATAATCTCCCTGATGCTCATTCAGGTGAAGAAGACATTGGCCTAAATTCAGTAAGCGGGGAATTTGCTGGGGATTTGAAAAGTGGGGATTTTGCCCATGGCAACCAATCAGATTTGAGCTCTCAGCTTCATTTTACATACTGGAGAATGTAAGCTCGAATCTGATTGGTTGGGCAACATCCCCACTTTTCAAATCCCCAGCAAAATCCCCGCTTAGTGAATTTAGGCCATATATGTAATAGACACAACCATCTATTACATAACCCTTGGTTAAATTTGTATTGTCCGTACAAGTTCAACCGAAAGATCCCTTCCCTACTCATTCAACTAGTAAAGCAAAGACATACAGGGTATCCAAGGACAACATCACTATGTATATTATATGAGAATATCAGAAAAAACAAATGTCACAAGTCCATCAAGGTGTCCCCTGTGTGAAATATAAGTGTCTCTCGTTCCTGTTATTACACAGATACTGTAATCCGTCCCTCCGATGGGGGGGGGGCGCAGTGGTAGTGCAGGACCTGAAGTCATATTGCTCAGGGGTGTATTGTCAACTAATGGATACCACTACTTACCTACCATTGTCTTCCAATCCAAACAAGCAGTAAAATCCTCCGTCCACAAGATAAAGATGCATTAACACTCAAAGCACTGAAAGTACCCATTAGGTACACCCTTCCTAAGGCGCAAAAAGACCTGGAATGTCCTCCCGGAGACCATTTATATCAGCAAGAGGGTCTCTCTATCAGCCGATGGCAACCTTCCTTGATATCTTTCTACCTTGTATACAGTCACTACTGACATTTCGATACTAGTGTCTTACTTCGCAAGCTATCCTGTTTACCTCGTCTTCATGAGGAACTGCTTCTGTGTACTGTGGATGTCACAGCACTTTACAC
This sequence comes from Platyplectrum ornatum, assembly GCA_016617825.1. Classification (NCBI taxonomy): domain Eukaryota; kingdom Metazoa; phylum Chordata; class Amphibia; order Anura; family Limnodynastidae; genus Platyplectrum; species Platyplectrum ornatum. Next base: position 30,367 of record JABWIB010001733.1, on the reverse strand, counting down.
TAGTATCCCTCATGATGAGGGTCTAGAAGCGGTAAGATCGTTGTTTTCACAAAGTAAAAAAATAATCTGGCCCGGAGTTATTCATCCATTTACTTGAGCTTACCCTTAAACTTTTATATGTTTAACAACAAGTTCTATTTACAAAACATTGGGCTGTCCAGTGGCCCCCTCATTAGCAAACTTCTATATGTATGCCGTTGAAAGTGAACTATTTCTTAATAATCCGATGTGCCAAGGTTATATATAGATTATGTTAGATATAGATAACTTATTGATCCTGTGAAAGTGATCACCTTCCAGCTTTGAAGAAGCGATGACACTTGAGCAATGAACAACATGAATGCTCATATAAAGTTTACATATAACAGCAGTGAGACCGAGATACATTATCTGGACGTGAAAATCTTGAGAAGTGGCGATGCCCTGTCGACTATACTGTATGAGAACCCTAAAGATACAAATACTCTCATGTTGGCATCTAGCGACCATCCCCCGGCATCCAAGAGGGGCCTTCCACACTCTCAACTCCTTAGAGTATGTCGCGTCAATAATGACATACCCACTCGGGATAAGCAACTTGATGAAATGATGTTGAAGTTTGCAGAAAGAGGCTACTCCAAAGCAGCTCTAACAGAGGCACGTAACAAACACCAACAACTCCTTGTTCAAAAGAAAAAAGAAGACAGACATCTTACCCTGGGTGAGCAAATATTCTCATGTCAGCCCTTTAATCAATCATGCTGTCCAGGCATTATGGCCTACTATTACGACGGACAGTAGTCTGGTAAGCTTAAATAAGCTTAGATACCTTGTTACAGAAGGGGTAGGATTATTCATGACTGGGTGGTGAAGACAGACATCTCTCAACTCAAATTGTCTTCAATAAATTTTCTAGACGTCCAGAATGTTATATATGTCCAGATTGAGCCACGTGCCGCCATCTTGAAACTGGGAATCAGTTTCTACACCCGAGAACAGGAAAGGTTTATAAAATCAAACATGTGCTCACCTGCACATCCCAATATGTGACCTATTTACTATACGAGAACTACAATTATTGCTCAGGGGCTTAAATGAGTTCTTGCCACTTAACTGCTTCCTGTAAATAAGTTTCTACATTTACTTTAGCATTATATGCTGCATGCAGAACACCACTATGGATGAAGTATATGATATTTAGTCTTGTGCAATTGAGAGTGACAAAGTTCCTTTAATTAGTGCTCACGATTAACGGATGTAATACATTACATTCACCAGTCTGTCACAGAAGGTCAGATTGGAGTTTGCTTACTGTCTGTTTTGTAAATATTCATTTGCAGGTCCTGTGGATCATTACTTATTGATTTTCACTTTATGATACATAGGTGATGGTGTTCACTGTGCCCCACTCAGCCTGCCAAACTCTCTCACTGGAGCGTCAGCACTACCTCCGGCCACCCAGCTTCCACTAACCTTCCCCTGTGCCAGCATTATAGATAGAGGAAGTATGCCTCTCGGCCTACTATTCCATTCATAGCGTAATCACTACTTCAAAATAGACACATACACCCCATACCGTCACTTTTTAGATCATAGGGCCAGATCAGATTTATACTCTCATGACTTACACATTATTTTTATTTTGTGAATGAAAAATGAAAACCCCTAAACTGTTACATAACAACACAAAGAATGATTGTGCAAGCTGGAATACTGCTGATTTAAATATTACATGTGGCAAGATGCTAGTCACTGGCATAAAAATACAAACAATGTATTATATCTTCATCTTCCTCTGCTAGAAACTGATTGGCTGCTATGGGCAACATCTTCACTTTTCCATGTCCGCAGTTTAGTAAATCGAGTCCCTAGGAGGAAAATTACACATGGACAAAATAAATTAATAATTCAAATTAATTTTATTTAATTAATATTTGAATTTGATTATATATTACATATAGCGCATCAGGTAACCTGGCACTTTACAATTTTAACAATCATTAACTGTGTGATGAAACAGAATGGGTGGGGAAGAGGGACCTGATTGCATTACACATTATAGGAGTTTATTTTGATACACATTTATTAATAGTTTTCGAAATGCAGACAGCTGAGGTTGAGCGGTCGGCTCTGGGATTCTGAAGATATGGAGATTTTCATATCTGAGAACGAATACCCTGTGAAGTAACCTTTCCTTGCCCCCACCACGATCTAATATCCTGCAATCTTTTATTTTACACTCAAAAGGTCAAGTCTAGGGCCTAAATTCACTAAGCGGGGAGTTTGCAGGGGAATTGAAAAGTGGGGATGTTGCCCATAGCAACCAATCAGATTTGAGCTCTCAGTTTAATTTTACATACTGGAGAATGTGAGCTGAAATCTGATTGGTTGCTATGGATTCCCCTGCAAACTCCCCGCTTAGTGAATTTAGGCCTAGATCTTATCCATTGATTGTAAAGAAGACGAGCTGAGTTTCTCAGTTGTTGCCGATTAATACAAATTGAAAATTTTAATTTATTACATCTAATAGCAAGTTCTACCTCAATTACCTCAAGGGTCAGATTCATGACTTAAGCTAGCCACACACTAGAAAGATTATTGTTCCAATTCTCCAATTATTGAAAATTTGATGAAAAATCCTTCGTGTGTGTGGTGTCAATTTGTTTTGGAGCTTCACAATAATTGGCCAGAAAAAATAATTTTATCTTTTGTTCTTCCAAAAGATTATTGTTTGAAGGGTCCAATATTGGTGTGTGTGTGTGGGCATGTCAGATAATCCAGAACAATTTTTCTATTATTTGTTTCACTCCCCTTTTTCAACGGATGGTAAATCAGCAGAAAAATTGTGTGTTTTCCCCTTTTTTCAGACTAGGGCTGGAAGTGGGGGTCTATACGGGGATATGCCGTGCCGACACTTCTCCCACTAATGTAATGGAAATACTACAAATCTCCCTTGACTTCTATTATATTCAGTGTTTCCATAACGTCACTTGTAAATGTCCACTTTGACCACTTCGAAATGGAAATTTAGAACTTGTGGTATGGACAATTAGAAGTGACGATATGGAAACACAGATTATGACTATAAATCTCTACACACATACTTATTTTGCAATACACCAGGGGGGGAATTCACTAACTGACGAATTCTGCAGAGATTTCTTTTCGTCAGCGTTCGTCAGTGATCAAAATTCGTCAGTGAATGGTGATGTATAGTATTCAGTAA
>JABWIB010001733.1:4036-19696 GCA_016617825.1 Platyplectrum ornatum | reverse complement strand
AATTCAAAATGTTATTGGATGTATGATTTCCTTACTTTCAAATCAAGGAGGTAACGTCTGCGTTTATAAATTTTTTGGGGGGTAAGAGGTAAAAAAGTTCCCTGACCCCTGCCCTAGAGAAAGCTGGCGGTGGAGGAGCGCAAGGGAGCCACAGTAGATACCCTGCCTGATGTCATGTACCTTGCGGTCTACATAGTACTAAATATGCCGTGTGTACGGTCTTCACAAGGATATATACTTTTGTCTCCCTTGTCCCAACTGGAGCATCGGAAGAGGACGTCTAGGAATACATTGATCAAAACACTGGACCGTACAGCACCCACCCATTAGCAATGGTGTTTTTTCACCGCTCATGATGTGGGTAACCACTGGCACTGGTCACGTTGTACTTTTTGGGATCATTGAGACTGAATACGGGACTTATATATATCTGTAATGTAATGTGATTTATGTGAAGGTTCTATACTCGATGCGCCAGCAGATCTCTATTGTCAACTGATTATGCCATTATATAACAGAAACGTCTCTCCTGTGGATATAAACCAGCTGCAGCATTGTGCAATAATTCAGAATCAGTAAGAGACAAAACAACCTGCTTAAACTTTTTTGGAACTACAACTCCCAAGACACCAACGCCAGTGATCGTCCACGGGGCATTCTGGGAGTTGTAGTCCCCGTGACCACCAGAGAACCTTCGGCTTTATTGTTTTCCCAACCGTCTTTCTCGCGCGCCCCAGCGCGTATCCGTCCGCGCGCCGCTTCTTCAGGCCGGGTCCGTGTGCGGAAATACACAGCGCCCTGGCTCGGACAGGGCGTCAAACATCGCCTTTATATTTCTGCATCGGTCGGACGTCATGTGAGGGCCGCTTTCGCGACGCCCCGAGGTGGGGGGGAGTCGGTATTCCAGAGACTACTTTACGGCCTGTCTGGCGGCGGAGGGATACGGTCGCGCGCACGGCCGTTACTCGCTGACATCATAGTACGGGGAGGCGGAGTCGGGGAGAGTTCGCTGGCTGAGCAGGCCGCACGGAGGATACAGGCTCCAGTTGGCGCTGTCCTAGATCCTAGACACAGCCGGCATGGCTCAACAGCCGGGGCCTAGCTGCTCCAGGCAGCCGGCAGAGTCAGGTAACTGCTCCAACTCTGCTCCATGACGGTGCCGGGCTCAGGGAACCCCCCTCTGGGGTGGGGGTGGGATGGGATAGTGTAATTGAATGCACCCCTCACATGTATTTAGGTGGAGGACTGTCACTAGTTCTGTCACTGTATACAAAGGTGACAGCAGCAAAGTTTGTGTGTGTATATAATATTTATATATATATGTATTTTTTATATATATATATATATAAAAATATAATAATTAGTATTTATATATATACACATATATGGTTATTATAATAATAATAATAAAAATATCAATATCAATCCAGTTGTGGAACTACAAGGTTCAGCATGCCTTGCACTCTGGAGTATAACAAGTAGCCTATCTTTGCGAGTTTGTGTAAAGCAGCTTTCCCCCAGTTTGCTTTATTGCTTATACTGCGCCTCTGCTCTCCTGCATTTAATAAACATTGAATCTCCGCTTGGTTGTGAGTATATTCCTCTTGGCCCCAGATAACACAGGCCTATGCATAGACGTGACCAGCTAGACGTGTCCCTTTACCTCCTGTGGTCATTAATCTGCGGTAGCCACTGTGATATGGTTTACTGTGCCTCATGCGAGTCCTGACTATGGTGTTAGTTTTGATGATGTGTCTGTAGACACTGGACACTGGGTGAGAGGGTTCATATTAATAGTAGCCTGGAAGACCTTGTGTTTAATTTTAATCAATATTAAAACCATAATAAAATAAACGCCCCTTAATCAGACTCACCGTAGAGCATATTGTATTCTTACTATTTGCCACTTGTGTTATTACATTACCCCATTGTTATTGTATACAGTATAATGTACACATGTCTATGTATTTCTAAGCCACTAGACTGCATCCAGACTAGCGCGCTATTGAACTTACACGTGGGCAAAACCATGATGGATTGCAGGGGAGGTAAATGTCATCAGTTGCAAACATGATTAGAGTCTATGCAAAATAAAATATTCTCCCTGCATGCAAACAATAACATTCATTGTACGTCCCCTGCAGTTCAATAGACTGGGTCCAGTCCACTGAGTATATCTGTTACCCTATAAAGACATTAAGCTGCACTATAATGTACTTATAGTTGGACTACTTCTCACGATGCATCTCGTTGGCCAATTCTCAATGGTCTCCAACTACCGTTTACACAGGGATAAAAAATAATGCCGCTATGTAGATCTACAGAGTTTACAAATAAAGGGCGCACAGGGGGAAGTTACACCTGGGTAAAAGCAATATTAAAATGCTTGGAGGCACATTTCTTCTGTGTCAGAGGTGACAGGTGATGTCTCCCACCGTGTTTCCCCGATAATAAGACACTATCTTATTATTTTTATGGTCCAAAAAAACCCCATAGGGCTTATTTTCGGGGTAGGTCTTATTTTAATTAACATTAACAGAGATTTATATAAACCGTCCTGCTTTTATCCCCATCATACCCCCAGTCCTGCTTTTATACCCATCATGCCCCCCAGTCCTGGGGAATTAACTAGGGCTTATTTTCGGGGTAGGGCTTATTTTCAGGGTAGGGCTTATTTTGGCCAATTTTACAAAAAAATAGGGTAGGTCTTATTTTCGGGGTAGGTCTTATTATCGGGGAAACACGGTAGCTCAAGTCTAAATGACAGTGTAAAGCTAGTCTGGATCTGTATCTTTGTTCCCAGCATACAGAAAATACCATGAATTTGGCTCTTCTAAACGTCACCATTGTGTTGGCCAGGTGTATTGTCACCCCCCCCCCTGGTTTCCTCTTTGTTGTGAAACTTTGAGTTCGCTCCTATATGTGTAACTTCAAAACAAGCTCTTTCCACATTAGCACTAAATCAAAACAAACAATGACTGCACACACTGACATTGTGGAGGACCGAGGAGTCGTTTAGTTCATGTTGATGGAACCTTTGCCCTATTTTTATATATATATTGGGATTTTGACTGATTTTTTTTTTTTTATATATTATTTTGTGATCAGAACTTTAAGTTTAATGTTATATATAAAAATAATTTACGATCCTGTACAAAACCTTGCAGTGATTTAGCACAGTGTAGGTTAAAGATGTTACTGACGTCTATTCTTAGCTTGCTGACACGCAGGCGTCACATCATGTTCCTGACGGACACTGGTTTGGTAGTTACCAGTCTTTAAGTGCAGTCAGTCTGGTCGTCTCAACTTTGTGTCTGTGATTTTGGTTTCCTGATTGTTCCCTGTGGATATATTAAATAAAGGAGACAATGTTATATTACACCTATGCTTCCTGTATCTGTCTAATGAAATACTAAGTTGTGATTTTGGCTGTTAGTCGGGTGCACACTATGGAGTTCACTACTATCTATTTAGAGAATTGAGTCCTGGGTCTAAATTTATTAAACTTTGCTGATTGGTTGCTATGGGCAACAGTCCCAGTTTTCCATTTGGATTCATGCTCATATTCTCCAGTATGTAAAATGATACTGAGAGCTATATGAGAATGAATCTGATTGGTTGCTATGGGCAACATCCCCACTTTTACAATCGCGCTGTTTAGTAAATTTGGGCCCTGGACTAACTTTCCACTTTGATCTTCAAAGGTTTATTACCTGTCGCCTCTCGTGCTTATCTGCATGGACAACTTTGCCTGGAGTTTGGGGCTTAGCCATGCGGTTTAGGTCCTTTATGTAAGATCAAACGTTACTTTAATAAAAACAAACTCTGTATAAGATTATACAGATTTCTTTATATACATGGGAGGAGAGTCCAATCCCCCCCCCCCCCATCTATATGAGACTCCACTCCATTTTTGTTCAGACACTTTACATGCCTGCACTTCTTGTCACTGTGGCTCTTGCACAGTTCAGGGCCTAATTTTACTAAGCAGGAATATTGAAAAGTGGGGATGTTGCCCATAGCAACCAGTTAGATTTGAGCGCTTTCTTTTTAAATACTGGATAATGTGAGCTTGAATCTGGTTGCTATGGGCAACATCCCCAATTTCCGATCTCCCTGCTTAGTAAATTCAGACCAGGCCTATTTATTTTTACTGCGTCTAACCCTCCGTTTTCTTCATCTTCCTAGAACTGTATTTCTTAATGGCTCGCTTCCTTTCCAATGGACCCTGCCGTAGGTCAGCAGAGGTAAGTGCCTTTATGTACATGTAATCCGGTATAATGCACAGAAGCATAGAAATGGCGATGGAACTCTTTGAACTTTGTCAGTTTAACCGCTGTGCACCAATATATTTCAAATATAATGATTTTCTCTACCTGTGATTGGAATAAACAGTGACCTCCACCAATGCCCATAGACCTGTGAGGAAAGTGCTGTGACTCTTTATTGCGGTATATGGCGTTCAGGACTCCCGTGTGCCTTCGCTTTTGTCTGATGTGTGTTCACTTGGCTGTTTAGTATAGATACCATCTGCTGCTTGGGTTATAGTACACACAGAAAGCCAGCAGCTGCATTAGGGACTTCCTTTTGCAGGAGTTTATTTACAGGTTCCCTGCGAGCTCTTGCTAAGTTGCATTTTGCCATATTGCACTATGCTCGGTTGGTGTCATTGGCACACTCTTGCAGCTGTGGGAATGTGTAACGTGCGGTCTGGTCTGTTTGTACCCCCTCCCCCTAATGTGTTAAAATAAGGAGCATGCAAGTTAGCTCAGCCCTATGTGCCGCATACAGTCCTCTGACATTGGACATAGCTTTCATACCTTATTCCCATATTAGAAAATGTACTCTTTCTCATTGTATTATTTACTGTTTTCTTCCCCGTCTCAATAGAATATTCAAGATAAATATATTATATATTATCATTGGTTGTCATTACCATAATGACTTAATTTATTTTGGTGAAAATAAAAAAATTCTTTTTTAAAATAAATTTACACATGTCCACCAAGAACACTTGTACATCACAGACCCTAATACAAACCACCGCACAGGAGAAGGTGCTGGGCACAGCTGCAGTGCCCAGCGAAGACATCAGGGCGAGTCTATTTTATTTTAGTTTTTCTTTTTTTTTTTAGGTAATTTTTTTTTATAAATCCGATTGATCACGATGTTCGTTTGTATAGGTTCCCCGGCGTTTAGTCGCCGTTGGGAACTTTCGGTCGTGGCCATACACGGGCCGAATTTCGTTCAGACCTCGCGATATCCGTGTATGGCCACCTTTACACTGATCAGTATCTCTGCAATAAGCAAAAATAAAGTATTCTCCCTGCATTTTACCCCCCCTGCAATTCAACATGGTTTTACTCAGGTGTAACTTTACGCTAGTAAGTTCCTGACTGTATCTATTCCAATGTTGGGTAGTTATATACCCAGATAAACAACTTCTTGCATGTCAGCTGCATCCACAGTGCTATCAGTCAGCGTTGTATATAAGAGCTGTTCAGTGTTGCATGGCCCCTGTTGTAATCCACATGGTCGGTAATCATTGCAGACAAAAGTGAAAGTTATCTGAAGTGTGTCCTCAGGGATTTAAAGTTCCCAGGAAGAGTACTTAGAGTTCCTAGTGTAGCTTTTTCCAACAGGGTTCATAGAGCATCTTGAGATATATAGGATAATGGAGACTGTGGTGATTCTGAGCTATGTTTCTAGAGGATCGGTTGTTGATGTGGGTTCAATTTCGAGATGGTTGTTACATGTATCCAAAGGTGTTTGTCGATTGATAGCGCGGTTATCAGTACATTTTGTCTTTGGTATGTGTTAAACCTATAGAAATTTGCTGCTGCAGCTCAATATTTTTCAGTTTGGGTCAGAGGCTGCAATAAGCCAGGTCAGGATTTATGGCGTGCTGGTCTGACCTAGCGATTTTGGGAATGTGAGAATTTGATCCTGTTTTCTTTGGTGTATTTTATCTGGTCTTTGTATGTTCTCCCCACATCTGTGACACCCCAAAACCATTGGCAGGTTCAATGGCAGCTGACAATTGTCAATAGTGTATGTGTAATTGCACCTATGTATCAATCCCCAATCTCCTATAGCGTGTAAGCCTGAGGGCAGGGTCCCTCTTCCCCCACCCATTCTGTTTGTGTCTGTACTCCCTATTGTACGGCCCTGCGGCACACTGACGCCTTATAAACAGTAACAATAATAATATTGTTGCAAGGGATGGCATTGGGAATGATGTTCAGGATCTTTAACTTTCTGGAAATTCATAGTTTCTAAATGTACTTATGTTTTTCAAAATGTTCTTCTTAGATGCTGATCCAGGAGTTAAATGAAAACAAGGTAGGTGCTTAACTATCTATTCAATGTGTAACTATGCTTAACACCGGTTCACAGAATTGTAGTGAGGATCATTCAGAGGTGCAGAGACCATTTACTTTTAACTGCAAAGTTGTGCAGGCATAATTTTTAAATATTATTTAAGTTTTCATAATTTTAATATACATGAGCTTGACCCATTGTCTTGTGGTCAGTCCTGTTGAGTGTTAATGACAGTAGCATTGACAATCAGTGTTACACATATTCAGTACTATAGCAGGTAAACTATACACCTAAAAAAAGCACAGCAGTTTAATTAGTACATATTATATGTGTTGTATGTGCATGTATTCCTCACCTTTTTATATTCTATATTCAAGCTCCTTCCTGGCAGACTGGACTGGGAAGGGAATGAACATCACAGAACTTATGATGAAATGGTAAGAAATTGACACTTCATTGATTTTTTTATTTTTTTTATTTAAGTTTGTTAGCCATTGTATAGTGATGAATATTGCATATATTACAAAAGTACATCATATTGTACAGTAACATACATGATGCTTCCAGCAAGGTCCATGTGAAGTTAATGTAGAATTGCAGCAATCCAAAAATTAATTTTTTTCTCTTTTACATTAAATTTAGGTTTCTGTTCATAACTGTGTGACTCCGGACCACTTGATTAAACTGTGTCAGAATATAATATCCATTCTGAACAGCCATGCTCCGGGGAATATATCCAACACCTACTCCTTACTTGGATTTGGTCGTCAATCTACACTACGCACTGACAAAGGTGCATAAGCCTCTTCTACTCGCATTGTTCTGTCTGTGTATTTAGGCATGATTTCTTTCACATTCTATTTGAAATGTTCTTCTGTGGAAATGTGTAAAGGCTCCTTCTCTGGCATTTCTGTTGTATTCACCGCGCACCCTCTGTGTTAAAAATATTATATACCCCAATGTAAGATGTTGATATCACATCACGTGGGGGGTGCAGACCCCAGAACTTCAAAAGTTAATAAACATAATAGAGAAGTGAGAGACCAAGTGTTCTGTTTAATGGGTGCACTCTTATAACACAAAATAAATAATTTCTAAAATCAACACATTTTATTACAAATTTATTTAAAAATGGGGGTAATTTTAATAAGCAGCGAAATATTTAGTTAAAATAGATAGACAGTGAATATGAGAAAAAAAGTTAGTGTGAGTTAAAATTTAAATAGCCAGGCAACAGCCCTTACTCTCTGTTTTTAAATACTATAAAGTGCTGTAGTGCCTATGTGCAAATTTCATAGTATTAATATTAGAAGAGCACCATATATTATAAAGTGATATAGTGCCTATGTGCAAACTCTATAGTACCTAATATTAGGATAGCACCATGCTTAGGGAAATCCCCCTTAATTAGTAATCCATCATATTACTGGTGCTTCCTATGTTGAAGGTATACGGATGCTGTGTGAGCTGTAATTTACTTGGGATACTGTAACATCCATTATCTATATGACCAGCCCCCCAAGCACCCTCCTACTCCATCTCAAGGCACTATAAAGTGTATATAGAGAGAGGCTGAGTCCGGCTCTGAGTCCTTCTCTGGCATGTTGTGTCTTCTAACCCCACAAAAGAGCATTATATTGTAACTATAAAATAACAAACCGATAACGATTGGTTATATTACTGTGGAGGCGTCAAGGACATGAGGAAATCGCTTTGCTTTTTCTCCCATGTGAGCATACACTAATAACTTGTATGCAAGATGGGAGGGAATCAGAGCCTCGCTCATCACCTTTCTTCCAAACGTAACATTGACTTCTGAGGGCTCAGGAGCAAAGAACTGGGCTCTGCTGCACAGAACAGCACATACCACTCCTCCGGTGTCGCTTGCTGAACACAGCCTTCGGACCTCTTGATGTGGTATTGGCCGTACGTAAAGCCTGACTAACCTCCGAAATTATTGAACCCCCTCCTCGGCCTAAATTTATTAAGCAGGCAGCTCGAAAAGTGGTGATGTTGCCCATACCAACCAATCAGATTCAAGATCACATTCTTCCGTATTGGATTGCTAAGGCCAACATCCCCCCTTTTCAATCTCCCTGTTCAAAAAAATGTAGGCCCTTGACTCTTAAGCTGCCATCAGAAAAAGACACAGCATGCTCGATGAGGAGGTTATATCCTGGCTCCTGTAAGCTATGCTGCCATGGGAGGAAAGGAAAACCTCTTAACGCCACCATGATGGTGCTTCTATTATTCTTGCTCAGTCGTATTTGACGTGTTTATACATTTATTCAGGCTACCGAAGGGCTCTTTGGTGCCAGGAAACATTTGCTACTCTCCACCATGGCAGACCCCCAGAAGTTCCCCTCAATATGACAAAGCCACCAAACGTTGGTAAGTTACTCTCCACTCATGTATCTCCGTGTGTGTCTGGCCATTGACATCTGGACGCCTGATATTATTCCAGAAAACCTGATCTGTGGATTCTCTTTCCTTCAGTGAATGTGTACCGGGGAAATCACTTGACTGGCACTACTCGCTTTACCACGGCATTTCCTGTAACCATGTACCGACAAATTAAGATGCAGAAGAGGATTTTGGGCCATCTGTCCTCTGTCTACTGTGTTGCATTTGACCGGACTGGACAAAGAATCTTTACTGTAAGTAGATGAAGAGAAAAGAGAACTTCCTGAAGTCCGTTCACTTAGATAACATGTCAGACCCCCTGAATAATCAATGTCTGGGGTCTGGACCCAACAGTAGGGGGCAGCAGTGTTCTGCTATCAAATACCCACTGTGTACAATACTAAAGTGCGTGGGAGGCCACACAGTTATCTATTTATGTAATTTATTTTTTGCCACAATACAATGAAACATGGGTAGCATACTCAGACAACATACATGGTAAAATAGAGAATATGTCCCATACTTCTCAACGCAAGACATGGACAGGCTGCGTATGATGCCAGTTGTGGATGCAACACTACCCCTGAATAAATATGCAAGTACGGCACATAGTGTATGCTACAATATAGGCAAGTTTGGTGCTGCTACATGGCTATATATATGTTGCTTCAGTTTTTTGTTTTACTATGAGTAGAAATGATAATACATGCCCTATTGTGCTATCTAAATGGTAAGCCCCCAACCCCTTCCCGTTGTGTAAATCGTGACAGGAGAGGGTTACAAATCCTATCTCCATTACACTACAGACAACAAACTGGATTAGAAAAACGTTTCTAAGCTTTAATAATCATAAATGGTAAATACAACTGTACAGCGTTTTTGCGTTTTGAACCAGCGTTTTGTGCTACACTTCATTATATAGACGTTTATCAGGCCCAGTCCAGACACTGATGGTTGATCACAGCTGTGCCGTACACCTGCTTCTTTTCCGTCCTGCATACCACAATAGCCAAACCAAAAGCCTAAGCCATGTTTTGTGTCTCTTCTCTCCGTACTCGCAGGGCTCAGACGACTGCTTGGTGAAAATCTGGTCTACACTTGACGGCCGGCTGCTGGCCACTCTAAGAGGTCACTCGGCCGAGATCTCTGAACTTACTGTGAACTATGAGAATACATTGATTGCTGCTTCGAGCTGTGAGCAGATCATTAGAGTGTGGTCTCTCAGGACATGCTCCCCTGTAGGAGTGCTGCAAGGTCACAGCGCTCCTGTTACCTCATTACTAGTAAGCATCAGGCCTATCTCCTATACCCTGTTATCATGTACTTTTAGAAAGCTTCTGTTTATTTCCTTGTACAGTGAATGGACAATGAAGATTTCTTTATTTCTTGTAAAAAAAATTTTATAAAATAATGCAAATATCTTTAGTATTGAATACATTAAACTTTTATTTGCTTTTGCATGCATTAGGTTAGCATATAACTCTGCTACTATTATGTTGTATGTTTAGATCTTAAGCTAGAAATCAGAGTATATTTATTATTTTTTTAGATGCAAACCAAAATCTCTAATTCCTTGTCCCACCACTGTATTTATGTGTTCCTCTGCTCCCCATAGATCATTACAGGTCTGTTGCTGCATACTGATGGCTTAAAGGGAGGAATGTGGCCATAAGGGCTGGTTGGCTTAATGTATCCTCTGTCTGTAGTGTAACTGCAAAAATTACTGGCATCTCACAGCTGTCCTCCTTTCTAGTTCAGCCCACTGGTCAAAGATACCGTGAGATACCTGGTGTCTACAGGAAGGGATGGAACTGTCTGCCTGTGGGAATGGAACGTGGATACTTTGGTCTTCAAGTGTGTATCTCCGATCTATAAAAATTACTCTTGTCTGTTTCCTTCAACTGCTTCAGTACTTTATACTCACCTTTTTTTACTTTCATTTCGATTCAGAGATCAACCTTTGAAATTTAATGAAAAGTCTGGACGTGGAGCGCAAATGCTTTGTTGCTCTTTTAGCCCTGGTACGTTACAGCAGCAGTTATAAGTCTTTGAAGCAATTGTAAAATCTGTAAAAACTGTGAAAACAACTGTACAATCACATCCTTTATTAATCAGTCTAAACAACAAAAAAAACTTGTGTTTTGAATTACAGGTGGTATGTTCATGACTGTTGGTGGCAGCGACCACATAATCCGAATTTATTATTTTGGTGGTCTCGCTCCTGAGAAAGTGGCGCATGTGGAAGGTCATAAAGTGAGTACCTCAATGTTTTAATGAAGCAGATGTCTAGCACACAGGATGTATCTCCACGCTGATCGCACAGGTGTATGGCCATCAATAGTCTATACTTGTGTTGTCAGGAATGAATGGACTTGCCATTTTTACTTGTGTTTATGCTGTATTGTTTACTTTGTTTTGCAGAATTTAATTGACAGCATCCTATTCTCCTACAATGGGAAAAGGTAAGTTATTTGGTGAATAAGCTGCATTGTAATTAGCAGGTTGCTCAATAAGTGACCATCTCAATGTTGTGGTGGTACTTTTTTAATTTTTTCACTTTAGGACTGTTTTTAAACAACTTCCATGTAAAAGACATTTATAAATGATGGGAGATGAGGAATTTGAGTGGGGGGGGGGGCTTAGTCCTTGTATGTTACTATTATTTATAGGCTGTATTTGATTCAGGTTTGTAACTGGATGTGAAGATGGAACTGCTCGTATTTGGGACATACAGCAGCCAACAAAGAGTATTAAACTTGATATGAACCTAAATCTGGATGGCAGGTAATGTTTCTATATTACGTTGGTTTTGGTGTCTTAGGGGACTTGGGGGGGAAAAAGCATTTGGATAAATTGTAGGGTGGATGAACCAAAATATAAACATTTAGTAGATGCTTTTTCTGATTATGTTAAACAATATGTGAATTTTTAGTTCAGGGGTAGGTAAAGTGCGACTCTATAGGTGCAGTCAAACTACCAATCCCAGCATGCTTTAACTGCATAGACATAGTTGGTACCTGTCAAACATGCTGGGACACCATCTGGAAAGCCACAGTTTGCCAAGCCCTTATAAATCAATCCTATGTATCCTTTAGCTACTCGTGTGATGATATTCCTGGTTCGAAGCCCAAAGTCCTAATGATAGCCTGGAACCTGACTGATGATCTTGTGGTGACTGCTAGCAGTGGTCATCTGCTGAAGGTGTGGGACTCTCACACTGGTAAACTGCTACATGTTCTGAAGGTGAGTGACTGCTGCATACAGCTTACAAGTCAATGGTCATCTTATTACTGAGCCACATTGGAAGTGGTATGGATTGTGCAGTGTTGTCCTAATGGCACAATTTAATGAAGAATGTGTAAAAATTCACATAATGTTGCAATTTTAAACCCAAATGTATTTATTTTCCTCATGTTTTGAGAAGGATTTTCCTAATCTTCACTTTTTCAATGTTGTCATTTTCATCACAGGGCCATGAGAACGATATCTTTGTCCTGGAGCCTCATCCCTCTGACTCCAGAGTTATGTTATCTGCGGGATATGATGGCAAGACCTTCATGTGGGATATTATCAATGGCACAAAAGTGATGGATTCTTTCAATGCGGTAAGAAGCTGGAGTTGATCATTCTGACACTGTCTAATAGAGATAGCTGGTTCTTTAGTCTTGGAAGTGCCAGGNTTCTGGTATAGTAAGGGTGAGAGGGTTTATTTGGCCACTCTATGATGTCCTGACCTCGCAACACAATGCTCAGATAGTGGGGGGTGGGGGGGGGGAGCATATAGGCTCAAACCAGGCTTAAACAAAAAACTAGGTTCACGCAGTCAGTGTAGATTAAGATTGCTTTTTGCAAGTGCACATTACATTTTAGAATCTGCACCTCTTGGGATATTGAATAGTTCAGAAAAGTATTTAATGATGATTTTGCCACCAATATCCTAATAGGATCACCCCAGCAGCTTTCTGCATTGTTCACACATTGAACCATTGTATGACCGCATTGTATAAATCTTGATAAATTGACCGATGCACTTGTTATGTCAAGTTGCCCACATACATTGTAATATTATACTGTGGAAGATTCCATTGTACATATTTATTATTTCCACACTGTCAAATAGGCTCCAATTGAGATGTTTTTATTTTTTCCCTCCCTTTTATTTTCCCATAAAGATTGAAGGCCAAGGTCATGGGGCCATATTGGACTGTAAACTTTCTGCTGATGGACAGCACATTGCAGGCACAGACTCTCATGGACATTTGCTTATCTATGGATTTGGCAACAGTAAAGCCTATGACAAGGTAAGCCTGGTTTCCAGTGATGGATTTCCTAAGGCATGTGTGTGTAATCTTAATGCTGTCTTTTGTCCAGTTTAGTTGGACATAACTGATATTAACATCCTTTTATTCTTCGTTTTTGTTAAACTGTTGGTTTGTTTTGGTTTTTTTTTTGCCCCTAATGAAATTGTATTTTATTTCAGATTCCAGAGCAAATGTTCTTCCACACAGACTATAGACCCCTCACCCGAGACCCCCAACATTACGTCCTCGATGAACAAACCCAACAGGCTCCTCATCTCATGCCGCCACCGTTTTTGGTGGATGTTGAGGGAAATCCTCACCCACCTAAATTCCAACGCTTGGTTCCCGGGAGAGAGAATTGTACAGATGAGCATCTCATCCCTCAGCTGGGATATATGGAAACAAGTAATTACATTTTTTTTCTTTATACAAAAAACCCCCTTCATGTCATATGGACATGACCTGTTTATGGACGTTGTTTTGCTGTTTTGTGAACAGATGACGGTGAAGTGGTAGAACAGGTGATCAGCCAACAGTCAAACCACGAACCTTCGCATGACAGTCCCAGTGTTCTGGATGGGATAATTAGACAGTTGCAGCAGGGACAGAACCATTCGCCGGAACCAAGCTCCAGCCGCCAGCCGACCGGGGCAGACCCACTCAGAAGAGGTTTGTTGCGAATTAGTTGTTTTGTCTATTTCAGTCTGGAATTTATTTCTACAATATCCACTTCGGCAGCACTTTACTCAAAGGAAGCTGGTTATGGCACTTCTACATACTCGCCTAATCATTTTACAATAGGGAAAGTAGTTTTTGTTGGCTCTATTCAGTCTGTTCTAAATTACTTTTTAAACAAAGTACCTTTGGTTTTTAGCATAATTATGTAGATGCAGATTTTACAAGCAATAAAACCATGGGTCATCTGTGTTTAGAACTGCTCACTTCTCCTAATATTGGCATGCGGCGCAGCGGGCAAGTCGAAGGCGTCCGCCAGATGCATCAGAACTCGCCTCTCAGTCAGATTGCCACAGAGCGCGACCTCCTTGCCTGTAGGCGTCGTGTTGTCGTTCCAGAATTACCGCCCAACATCTCCAGGTATGTGTTAGCAGGCAGCACTGACAATGGATGTGTGAACTATGAAGTGTGTGTTGGGACTAACAGCCCAGACAGTCCCGCTGTACTGGAATGAAATATTAGGATCTTGGTCCTCCCGTGTGGTCCTTTTTCATGGACACTAATTCCATGTCTGTAGAAAATGGTTTACCATTCTCTTACACCTTAATATATCTTTTATTATTCCTGATTGCAGGAAAGAGATGGATTTTAGGATTGCAAGAGGGGCTGATGAGAAAGCGTTGTTTGAATTCAGCTGTTCTTCTGATCCGGTGAGTAACAGGCTTTCTGAGTAATGCATCCATAATGTTTTATATAGACGGCATAGTCAAAACTCCTCTATTTAGTACCCCCACAAAATTTCTTACAATACAGTTTACTTCATATGGGTTTCTCAAAATAGGGCAGCAACTCTGTTCCCTTTTTACACTACCTACCTAATTGAAATAGCTAAATTCTGGCAAAGTGTGTTGGGATTTTGGAGTCCTGTTGACTGTCTCTTGCATACCCTTTTTACTGACGTGTTTCACCAGTTCCCTAATTTTAAACATGTTTGTCCTCTTAAGGATGTCTATGATTACCTGAGTTCGCAAGAGAAGTCTGCAGTGCATACTAGATCTTTGCAATGCGAGGTGGTAGACTTCAGTGATGCCTCTAGCATGGATCAAGAGGAGTCCGAGTCCTCTATGGACGAGGTGAGTGCTACCCTTTTACTGGATTGTATTGGAAAATGCACCTTATTGTGTTCTTACTTAGAGGATTTTTTTCTTTCTGCAGGTGGAAAATCAGGCAGAAAATTCAAGTTATAATTTTACAGATGACGAAGAAGTAGAATGGAGGAATAACTCAAGGTAAGGTGGATAAGGATAAATAAACCTTTAATGTGAACTATGTAAATGTTTTTAATGCAGTGCCATGTTCTGGTATGCTAATTTGTACTTCTGAAACCAATTTTAAGATATATACTTGGATTGTCTTTGACCCTTGGTAGCCATATTGGCCTTCTGTCTCATGTCTTCATAGTGACTCATCCAGTGAGTACTCTGAGTGGACACTGGATAAAGAAGTTAACCTCCAACCTCCAAGACGTTTATCAAAGCGTTACAGACCCAGACGTTGGGTAAGCAGCACAGATGACGAAAGCTCATCAGGGGAGAAATCCGCAGATGAAAAGGCCTCCTCTCCTCCTCGGGAATCTCCCCCAAANCGACACAGAGATGGGGTAAGGCCAGGCACCCCCAAAAATAAATCCCATTGCTTTAACCACTCATCATTGGTTTAATATGATNCTTCTCTGTCTGTAGATGACCAGTGGTT
Organism: Platyplectrum ornatum; assembly: GCA_016617825.1. Lineage (NCBI taxonomy): Eukaryota > Metazoa > Chordata > Amphibia > Anura > Limnodynastidae > Platyplectrum > Platyplectrum ornatum. The sequence goes on along the minus strand of JABWIB010001733.1, from coordinate 4,241 downwards.
CTGAAGCAACTCCTCTCAGNAGGGAGATCTCGATTGACTGGCACCCGTCTGTTTGGATCACTGATACAGCTCCTCATCGATCCCCGTTTGTTCCACAGATGGGTGATGAAGTAAGTTGCTGGAATATAGTTATTTTCCCACCTCCAGTTTATATACTTTCTCTTGCAGGCCATCTGGGGGACACTGCGATCCTGGGTTGGTGCTG
>JABWIB010001732.1:66140-83032 GCA_016617825.1 Platyplectrum ornatum | reverse complement strand
TAGGACCTATTACCCATATATGGTTCAACTGATACGGTCTGCACTAGATATCTCTCTCTGTTAAATTGCATGTGGGGGATATCTTACCTTCGGCCATGGGAATCGCCTGCCATTTACTGGACTCCAAAGATAGAGAGGAGGACTCCAGATCACATATACGCCAGGTGGAAGCCGACTATTCAAAGGAACTATTGATAGGCCCACAGTATTTTGCCAGATTGTGGCATATTTGTACCAAGTTTGGTGTAAACTGCTCCAAACATTTGCTGGAACATATATGCATACATAGACATTTTATTTATATCTATAACAATATCATTTAATAATATAATATAATATAATAATATCATTTAAGCAGTAAACTTTCAAAAAGTACCTTTATTGATAATTGCATCATATATTTACATATGTACAAAATACAATTATGTTCAGTGTTTTACACTTATTAAAAAAAAATTACAAAATAATTTACATAAAAATGGAAAATGATTAATAATAATTCAGCCTACATTGTTGTAGTTCCCTTGAAAGTGCATGTACATGACAGTATAACATGCCTCATGTAAGTCTCAGGCAAAAGTACAAGCTCATTGTGCAAAATCCCCATTCAGTCTGGTANAGAATGATTAGCAAATTTACTCCCGGGGCCTATATTTACTAAACATACTAAGGAATGTGAGCTCGAATCAGATTGGTTGCCATGAGCAACATCCCTACTTTTCCAATCCCACAGTTTAGTACATTTAGGCCCATGTCTCAAAAAATAATGTAAGGTTGACCATCAACAAATCAAGCCATGCAGTGTGGGCGTACTGGATAATAATAGTCATGAACATCTGATTTACTTCCATACAGCACCCCTGGATAGTATCCTCATGTTCATGTATGTTCAGAAGGGAGAACATACAGGTGTGTTGAGCAGCAAATGTGTATTATTCTGTCTGTACATAACAGAAACCTAAAAATCATTGAGAAGATTCCACAATAAGACATGTTAACCAAGGCATAAAGTCGGTTTACCACACTACCACACTNCTATCACAAACATCTGCCCTGTGAATCAGTTGTGCGGTTATGCTGCCAGCTGCACACACAAGTGTTTTGTAGAGAATATAAAATAACCACAGCTGCCAGCGCTACTGATTATAATGGGTGTGAAGCTGGAGTGCGTCATAATGTCCCTACACCTCTTCATTACACCCATGTAACTGGGTGTATACTATATGCATCTGATCTGATTGTTGGAACAAGGGTTGTGTATTAGCACAAGAGAATATGACTTCTACAGTAAAATATAATGTGTCCATTGATATGTATATTTTACCATGCTAGCAGACGTAGCCATTATGAAGTGATCNTGTAAATAGTATTGTGTTATATGTGGCACGAATGACAAGCAATAAACCATATCTGGTGCAATGTACAGAAAANGACATTGCTTTTGCCATTAGGACCCTTCACATATTTGGAGCACAAGAGGAAAATGAGATGGGTTTCCATTATCATAGACTGGACTTGTGTCTTGTGAGGTATGTTATATTGAGGAGCTAGAAAATAACACAGTACCACAGAAAAATCTTAGAAAGTCACTTTATCTAAGTTATGTACAGATGGAAAAATACAAAACACTGATATGATAAATGTGATGACAAATGTAGAAGAAAAAAGCTCCATAGTCTTCATAGCAAATCACTTTATANCTTCATGTTAACCAATGACAATACTATAAAAGGTTTCCCATCTATTCATGACATTGTATGGTAAAACTAAAAGCACTGCTTTCCTTAAAGGGGTAAAATTAGAAGTGATGTTCAGCACTTTGCATTCTGGACACCTCCCGGTCGCCTCTCGTTCCTCAGTGAGGGGATCCATGGAAGTGATGCCGCTGTGCGTTCTTCTGCTGTTCTTCACATTGGAGACATCTGCTGGCCAGCAGGCACAAGGGAAACTTCCACTGAAATTGTTACCATCTTGTAACATGCAATTATGTTAAACAGATGAACGGCTTTGTAATAAATAAAAGATGACGTTAACAAGTAAGATGATCACATATAAATATTGTGTATGTATTCTTTTATATAACTGGGAAGATTGTTACATGGAATATACCCACTAATGCAGTGAGGACATTCACATATACTTCACTTTCTTTGTACAGATGCAGGGGCAAATGCAGGATTTTGGAAGGGGGGTTTCCAAATATATATATATATATATAAGTATCAGTGGCAAATGCAGGATTTGAGGGGTAGATTAGTGTCCAGGAATGGGACTATATAATGTATATTGCATGTCACTCCTAAATCTTGATATGCCACACATATTGTAGTATGCCATCTCAGACCTCTAATTTACTTTATACAGTGTGCCAGCTCCTAATACTTAATATAATCAACATATAATACAGCAACATTAAGGGGGGTTTCTGGGCAACCAGAACCCCCCTGCGTTTGCCTATGAGATGAGCCATGAAGTCTGCAAGTAATGTGTGTAGAAGCAGATGAAAAAGAAGGTCCGGTCTCCATTGTAGGTAGGTATAAACACAGAAAGGNGTGAGAGAGATCACCTCTCTATGGCTCCCTCCGCACACCTCTATGGGATATGAGGAGAAAAATGTAATGTGCATATGAACTATTCCAGAGAGCACATCACCAGCAATATACCCTCTCCATCTTACACTATACCAGAACAGAGCCTATGGAACACCCANGACGGTACACTAGAATTACTGTACGCGGCTAATATTTTGAGAAAATCAATGGCTTTGCTCCTTATGGCCAATGGTATACACAATGAACCATAAAACCATAAAACACATACACATATATACACACATACAACATTTAAAGTGTAGTGTAGCTGGTGGGGTGGCAAACATATTGTTGCCTGTATTCTTTAGCTAAGCCAAAACAACCATTTGAGTTCTTCAAGTTGTAAAATAAAAGGGAGATATGGATCGAGGTATTTCTACTGGTGGAACATTACGAATGCAGTGGCTATTACCACAAGAAACCTCTGTGAATGCATTGTATGCATGCCTGCTAATACAGCTTTAAGTGACAAAGAGAGGACAGGTAGGGAACAGTACTAAACAGGAGCACTGAGAGACTGATCCATAGTGCGAGATTAAAAGCAATACAGGTGCATCTGTACAAATCAGCAATGTTAGGGGTGCAAATATATGTTTTAGAACATAGACCTTACACCCGCAGGTCTGGATCCGTCCATGGGTTTACAATGACACCGGNTTTACCCTTTCACTCGCACTCTGCATCAATCCCTGAGATGAAGGCTCCCAGTATAAGTCTCTACCAAGCACATTAAAAACTGAACTATACAATACAGCGGTTAGACCAAATATTATATTAGCCTTTATAACATAATAACAAAAAGAAAACTCACAACACACATAATTCAAACAGAACAATAATTAACATTTGAACAAAAAAAAAAACTCACACTATAGTACATATCCGTTGTACAAAGTCTTTTTCATTACAGTCATATACAAAATGATCGCTTTGTGCTGTGTAGTCCTGCGGCAGAAAGAACAAACCAGTCCCTTGTTTGTCCCCTATAACAGAGTTGTTGGGTAAGAAGTTACGTTAAAGTCGATGAGTAATCTTCTTCCGGAATATTCTTCAAATTAATAAAAAAAAAGTATACATGGATATACTTCCTTGGTTTAAAAGAAAATGATAATACCATGCACTAAAAAACGTGTGCATTTTTTTGGCGCTGGAACGATTCCAGTATACAGTTTCCATTACGTCAAATTTGTGATCGTTTTGTGTTCAACAAGGTCCCTTAGAAACATCTGTTCCGCTGAAATATTGTGATATTCATTCTGCCAANGAAAAGAAAAGATAGAAGATGTAAAGGCAGGCCTGCTTTAGTATCACCCATTCCAGTGAAAAATATATATTCAGAAGACTTCAATAGGTAAGTAAACAGAGTGCTTAGTAGAGGAGTGGGAATGAGTAACAGGGGCATGAGAGCTAAGAAAATTTTGGAAATATATATATTTCNAAATTNTTATATATTTTTAATTTAATTTAATATATCACCTATTGCATTTCATAGGCCATGTTAATACAACAGAATAAGCATTACATGTATTATAGCATACTTGTATAGCTACAGGTGGCAGTGACAAACAAAAAAACATTTTACCTGTGCCATTACAGACATAGTCTCATTTCCATAATAGTGAAGTGAACTGTTTAAGGATGATAAGTTGTATTTAAATCCAGCTATATGCACTTCATTGCATATATGAAAAGCCAANGTGATTGCAATAATTCCAGTTGTTGGGTGCTTTGGCTTCTACAAAGCAAAAATACAATAGACATTTTAAGAACAAATGTATTTTCAATATTGGTGAACATACATATTACCAATTATTCTTCAAACCTGTAACAGTTACAGGTCAGCCAGCAGATGGCAGCATACGATAAGAACTTTTATAACACACATTACCGCTCACAACTCTAAAGATAATCAATCTCCCCATTTAACCTAATAGAAATCAATTCATTACATGAAACATTTCCCTTCACTGCCAATAAAAATCTTGTTTTGTAATTCTTGTAGACTCGATCACTTTATTTTGTCTTTGTTAAATCTTTATGAATGATAAATTGCGAAAAATAAGATAAGTAGAATAAAGTGTAAAGAATAAAAACACAATTCAGTGCACAATACCCAATACTGAACAAGGGACCTCCACCACGCTGTAACAAAGGGAGGAAATCATTGTGTCTTCTTAATCACTTAATAACGCCCCAGTGGATTTTATAATGTGTCAGAGTAAGGAAATGAGCTTAAAATAACTTACAATACTTTCTGTACAACAATCAAGATGCTGTTTATTTAGCATTTGTAGTTTGAAAAGCAGCTTTACACTCATCTGAACACACGGGGCTGGACCTCAGATAATGATGGAATCGGGTCTCTGGGAAAATGATTTGCACAGATTCACAAGCATTGGGCAGCACTATCCACACCCTGTGTTCCCCAGTCCCCTCTTCTACAGATGGGCATAACACAGACAGGGGCTACCTTACGTCTTACAATTCAAGCAGGCAGTACAGAAGTCTGGATGTGTAGACAGAGAAAGGGAACACCTGTATTGTAAGAGCACTGGAAAATTCCTGCGGCTTACTAATGCACATTCTCAAGCAATACGATCCCAGGATGGATCTGGATGCACTGGATCCCGGCCTAGGATAATTTCTGAAGACGGCCCGAGATTCTGCTATGTAGGGGTGGAAGTAGGTAGCGAGTACATTGAAGATATTCTCAAGTACTCTCCATACTATCCAGACTTTCCCGACATCCATATTTTAAGTATGCAAGTACTGTGTGCGAGTGCCCTGTGTATGTGTGAACATGATGTTTACGTATTGGAATGTATCACGTTCAAGCCTGAAATACGCCTTGGAATGTATTACAAAAGCGAGGCGTAACGGCCTGCCATTTGACCAGCATGCACTCATTAAATCCTACACTAATGATTAAGGACTCACACAAACAATCCCCCTTTTATATGAAGTGGGCGCATAAAAGTGAAGGTATGGTCCTGGGCTCGGAAATGCTGCATATGCCACGGGGGAATACTACACCTATATACACAGACTTGAGGGTTGTACGTCTGTAATTGTAGGCAGAGGCATTCTGCTGGCAGGACATGCAGAGGCCAGTGTCTTACCACACACAGACTGCAAAGTATACACTACAATCCTGCCAGAGATAATCAGCAGGGATACAATGTCTATTTGAACTAAATAAAGCACCTATGTGCTGGAACACAGGAACACTGTCCTCATAGACCAGCTTTAATAATGGAGTTTTCCTAGAGTAGATGACTGGCCACTGGAGCACAGCACGATGGCCAAACCTGGTCTGTTGGCTACCTTAAAACAGGCCAACGAAACGTGGTCAGTAGTGGAACCCATTAGAGAAACGTATGCAGCATTAATGCACAGAACACCACAGAAAGGTACTCACTTCAGTCTTTGGGAAGTTGGTGGGAAAATTCAAGAGGTTTTGAGATACTTGTCGAAGGATAAAAGGGTTGAGGACTCTCAGCTGATGAGGTTGGTAAATTAAATTCAAGGCAGGTTTCCTCCAAAATCCATAAGTGCTCTGGAACAACACAGAATAATTGTAATTGGGTTATTCAATCAGATTCAAACTCATTTTACACACTGGAGAGTGTGAACTCGAATCTGATTGGTTGCTATGGGCAACATCCCCACTCTTCAATCTCACTGCAATCTCACCGCTTAGTAAATATACCCCCTGGACTTTTCTTGGAATTACACACTGCAAAGGATTCTTTTTTGAGTTGTATAAGGAGTAGCCAGCAAAATAATTTTTTCCCGATATGGCACATTTAAAAGCACCATAACTATCCATTGCTAATAAGTTCCTTCCGTTAGGCCGGTGGTTCCCAAACTGTGCGCCCAGGCTCCCGCGGAATGTTTTTTCCTGATGTGGTGGCACGATGCTAGTGTTACTTAGAAGCACAATTTTACCTAAATAGTTATTACGCTATTCTGACTCAAAAACATTATAAATGTGAAATGATTTTGTCTTAGGGGTGCCTTGAAAAATGATGGCGCCTCGAATGAGAAAGATTGGGAACCACTGCACTAGTCTAAAGTTTTTCACATTCACTACCTAAACATAAAATGGCATCTATTCTTGTATTATGTAATGGAAAAACATGAAATAAAATAAAAATAATAATAATGGAAAAAAACAAAAACATACGGTACATTATTTTACCATAATAAAACCAGTTTGTTTTTACAAACATAAAGAAGAGCATTCATTAGCAGTGCTTGATCATTAAGAATTTGTGAAACACGAGTAATACAAGAACAGACAAAGGCATAATGCAACATACATTGAGGTCTACTTATTAATGAACAGTTCTATTTAATAAAGTGCGGGTAAAGGGCAGCATGTGCCCCAGCAGATGTTACAATGAATGTTTAATATCACCAAAGGACGGCAACATTTGATCATTCAGTGTTCTTTCCATATTCAATGTAATAGAAAGCATTGATTACTATTTACATGAGGATTTGGAATACAAATGAATATTTGCCTCCTTGTTTCTAGGTGAATGAAGCAAAGTTTCAGGGAGAGAAGGTCTGAATATAGATTTACTGTGCTTGTGTTTTGCATATACAAATACACTGACTTTCGATGCAACCGAAACTAAACATAAGCAAATCGTGTAACATTTTGGAAAGCCCTGCTACATTGTAGTACATGGAACATGACCAGAAAAGTTAGGTAATTTGCTTACAACTACAGAAAGATAGAATGCTGTGTCATGAATCCACGAATCCACGGCATGAGAAACCTATGACATAATAACATGGATTGTCACGGATGGTTGTTGTCTACAAGAACAATCTGAATGTTTTATTGAGACTTTAACATATGCAAAGCCTGCGCCTGTAAGCTACATGAACAGTAGAAGGTAGATGGAGCGGTTCCTTAGATTTACATCTTATAATAGACTAATAACTAAAACATGCAATGTCATGCAACAAGTCATGTGATCGCAATATATTTACCATAATGGCCCAGAATCACAGACCCATTAGAGACGTTCATCCACATACTATTTTGTCCCTTTCCAAAGTACATAACTTGAGATCCATAGCCTAAGTCGTAGATCTTAAATCAATGTAATTGAATTTAAATTCAATGTAAAAAAGACACCTTGACAATCACAAAACTATATAGAAAAAAACCTATAAAAATGTAATCAGCAATTCCAATAAATATCAGCAATGATATTCAAACATGGAACAATTGACCAAATGTTAAGAAATGCCAATCATGTTAAACCTGGCTGTCTACTTGTGATGCGAGAAGAGCTTCTTTGAAAAACAAACCTTGTGACGGCAAATTGAACTTTAAATAGAAAGTTAGATTTAGCACAAATAAAAAATCAAAGGCATAATTTCGCTTCTTTTCAAAGTAAAATGATTTACATTTACAAACAGATGAATAACCAAAGCCACAACCTTGTATAAATGTCTCTGATGTGACTTCTATTAACATGGAACATTGCAAGGTATTTGACATCTTCCAATACAGCACAGTGACTATTAGCCTTTCCCTCAGATTCCACTATAAATAGTAATGGTGTGAAAGGGCTCTTGTGGAACAATAAGAAATACCCCGCTGGATACAGGTGACGTAATGGAAAGAATCTAGCAGAGAAAGTTGTGCTGCCTGTATCTTTTGATTTTAGTGTTTATGAAGGTTCAAGACAAGCCAGTCCTGTTCAACCAGGAAAGTACACTTTCGGTCATCATCTTCTCTACCGCTACCAGGTGACATGTGTCCTAATAATTATTTCTATGCTCTGTATTGTATAATGCAGTATGAATAGCACTGGCCTGGATCCAAGAAACGACAACAGTTCTTAGCAACGGCACATGCTCACGCAACACAGTTCTTTATCTATACTAGATCCGCCATATCCAGTGTTCTGTAATGAAATGCTTTCCAGCAGAGGGTGAGAATAATAGTAATAACAATAGTAATATTATTAATTATGGTGGGGTTACTACCATGAACCTGTATTTGAACAAGGGCTTTTAAATATTTTTATTGGCGACATTACACATGGTACCAGGGCACAAGTATACAGGGGTATGACATACCGGCACTTCTACTATTGTAATGGAAAATTTTTAAATCTCCATTGACTTCCATTATTTTCTATGTTTCCATACCACCACTTCTGAATGCCCATACCCCCACTTCTACATTTCCACTTCGCCCACTGCATGGTACACAGGGTTAATTATGATTATCTGGGTAGACAGGAGGAATGGTCAAGAGCGTGGCAACAAAAAAAACCCCATAAGGTCAGCAACAATTTTACATTAGAAACTACTATGAAGAAAAGGATCGAGGAGTCAGGTAGCCAAGCAATGAGACGTCAGATGATTTGTTGTACAGGTAGAGCCAAGCAGTAGTAGATACCCAGCAGCTATGAATGGCGTTACAGAACACCCCAACTTAAGTATCCACCCTAATTGGAAAAGCGCCTTTAACCTTCCAAATTAAGAAATCAAATATTACTGCTGAAAGTTTATATTCGTTACAGGGTTCCCTAAATTCTACATTCACATAAATACATAACCAAAGCAACCAGCCTGTATAAATGTTACAAACGTATGACTACAACCTACGTGATATTAGAAGAGCGTCAGGTTATTTATCATCAAGCAATACATCACAGTCACTCTTTGCCTATCCCTCAGTTTCCACTATACATACTAATGGCATGCAAATGGCTATTGTGTACCAAGGCTCTTGTGCAAGGAACAATCAGAAAAACCCTACTGGATACTGTGTGACCCGTCTGTTTTGATTTTAGGGCTCAAGACAAACCTGTTTAACCAGGAAAGTACAGAGTTAGTCATCTTCTCTACTGATACCAGATTATGAGAGTAGATCTATGGTCTGCTAGTTCCGGGGCTCTGTATACGCTTTCCAACAGCGGGTGGGACATAGGTAACGCAATGGGTATCGGAGAGGAGGGGCGTATGGACTGTGCATGTTTCTTATGTGTGATCTCAATTTCCATAGTCGCCTTTTTAAACTAAGGACATTCCTTAAGACATTAGACTAAGCCCCCCAATAGACCTGAGACACATGCTTTAACACTTCTTATAAAATTACTAAAATGTATATACATCCTTGTCCTGGGTGCTGAGCAGGTTCTATTTCTCTATATAGTACAATTGCATGAGTAGGGGAAACAGATCTAAGTAGTGTAGTAAAATCATTACATACATATAAATATATGGCACGGTGTGGAACTTTAAGTAGTGATTACACAGCTATACAGATATTTTAAGGGTCATTTAGGTAAGAGTCTATCATCTTGTATATATTCAACAAATACAGGAAGGTTGAAACTATCTAGCAAGAATGGGTTAGGTGATAGATAAGTTCCAAGTCAGCACCAATACCAGACTGGTCTATAAACAGCCCTAACCTGATTCAGCTAAAAGACATAGATAAAGTGTACATACAAGCAGAGAATATTGCTGATCAGAGGTCCCAATGTGCAGACTAGTGACTGCAACACTTACCAACAAAATAAAAGGCATTGTGATGCTAATTTTATTTCCACTAATGACCTCCATGCTTTGGAATTCCCTATAATAAATGTGATTCGGAAGCTGCCATGATAAACACGAGGTACATTTTAAATGCACCTGTTCCTGATTAGCCCATCATAAATGAATGTTATACTGCTGCAATACCCCAAACGCTATTGTTTGCCTTCGACCACTTACCACTCTTCTATGTAAGAGTAATTCGGACAACCATTTCACATCATGTGGTTTGAACATCATGAGCACCACAGTAGTGTTAGGATCATAGTGCAAACTGTCTGAAAAGATAGACTCTGGATAACAAAGGCGGAAAGTAGTCTTCTGTCCAACATCTTCTTCATATCCTAGAACAGGTCCATCATTCATCCTAAGAAAAGAGAAATATAGGTTAAAATAACGGATTCCTTTGAATGATCACTCATCACTTATCTGTAGCAGTATGGTTACAGGTTTCATGGGGAAATGCTGTCATACGAGCAACATCCCTGTTTCTCCCCTTTAGCGACCCAGTTTTGTGGCACAGATAGTGGGAAATCCCCCAAGCTCTTCTCAAAAACTTTAATATAAAAATAAATATCAACTGCACAACAACATGTACATAGTAAAAGGCATTTATAGAGGTGTCTACATTTATGTTACATAAATGACAACTGAAAGACTTTTGTTCTAAAGTCTGAAGTAAAGAGACACTTGTATCAATGTTTTCCCTAAAGCCATTCAGTACTAATAGTAAGGATGTACAAAGGCCTTCCTTTCACTGAACAAAATAGATGCATTGATAGGTAAGTTGTAGCCACTGCAGAAAAGGAGAATCATTGTGATACTGCGATTCCATCGGTGTTTCTCTATAGCAGGCGTCCCTGTACCTGCAGAACAGTAGACCAGACTCTGCTGGAAAACATTTGCATTTCTGTACACTATTTTTGAAAGCACAAAATGACCCGATCTCATAGGTCTTCATGTACTAAACTAGAGGGAGCAGTGACTGAGTGTTCATGGTCAACTGAATATGTAAATCATTAAAAGCGGCTGAAGGCAGGAAAGCATGAGCACAATGGATGAGCCGAGTACAGCAGAGGACAGTGATTTATGTCTTAGGAAAATGGCCTCTCAAAGACACTGATTTTAAATGTTATCCATGTTATGTGATATTGCAAAGAAGCAAATTTTGTCTACTACTATTTGTACAACAACATTTACCTTTCAGTATTATAAGATTCTACAAAATCGCACATGCTCTCTGACATTTGTTCCCTAGTATTGCTCATGATTACAATATGAATTCCTCTGGATTCTATAACTCCACATTTGGGCTAGCCCAATATACATATCCCCTAGTTGAGAGCCCCTGCTCTAGGCCAGCTGAATGTATAATTCACAATGTATACCGGATCTATACAGGTCAGGATTTTGTTGTGTGTATGGATTAAATATTATAGGTATGGAGTAGCACCTCATATTCTCATATTGGCATTTATATAAACATTGGTTTAATTTAATTTCATATTTAGCTATAATTGTTAGTGGTTGGCATTGTCAGTATATACTGATTATTACATTTCATTTTGAATTTCTAATTTTTGAAGTGTGCGTTATTTCTCTTTTTTCTTGTGGGATGCCTGCCCCCATTTACCTCTGTGACACAGTAATCTTTTCCACGTTCCTATTGTGCTTTTACTCTGACCCATAACTAGAAACATGCACCCGCAACCTTCCTTCTATGGGTGCAGTTATACCATACTTCCCAACATAAGGCAGACAGAGGCAGGGACAAATAAGCCCCACCTGGTCCATCTACCACACCACCGTATACACACCAAGAATCAAATTCTGGCAGACAGTGGCACCGCCACCGGAAATTGCGAGCGCCTCTTCTGGAATAGGTGCACACGGGAAGTATACAATAATCACTCTGTGTTCACACACGTTACAATGACATAATCCCGGACACATTAATAAGCCCGGCAGTGACTGTACCTTATCACTACATCATAGCTGTCGATTTTCTTGCCCAATGTGCTGTTGCGAAGCACACCGCCATTTCCAACCACAACACATTTCTTACAGGAAATACTGGCAAGAGAGGGAAGACAATGGAGTTAATTATGATGATGCTACAAGTTCAGACAGAAGTGTAGACTTCCTACTTACTGTAACAATGTCTGTAAACCCAATAAGCAGGGTGCGCCCGCCACATTGTATACGCGCGAATTAATGGAACAGTGGTTAAGCTTCTACAGGTTTCAGGTGTTCATTTGGCAAACAACCAATCAGATGCAAACAATGACATTTCATCCAAATCACAATATACAAGAGGGGACTGAACTATACAGTTACAGCCATTAGTGTGTAATGTCATTTGTTTTAATTATGTTTGAGGGAAAAAAAGACGTCTGTCCCAAAAAAAGTCCTATAATGTGTTTCTTCTAGAAGTCTGAAACTAAAGTGATTTAAAATATATTGCAGTGGATTCTAATGAGAAGAAGAATAAAAGAAATGTTTCTTTGTCAAATGCAGCAAATGGCATGGCATCATGGATATAACTGCACAAAGTGTTTTGTGTTTTTTTTTTTTTCATTATTATTTAACAAATCAATGGTGCACTATATTACCAACCAAGCAAGATAAACAAAAGCAAAAACACATAAAACATTACACATTTTAATAAATGAATGGACGTTGCTTTAAAACTTTATTCTGGGGGCACACCCAATGGTTAACATCCCTAGTGGTCTAGTGAGGTCTTCGAATCGGTTATCGACTCCATCTATGCGCATATTATGCCCGTGAAACATGGGAAAAGATTTGTCCCTACAGGGAGTTGGACTAGAGCTTGAAGGGCCCAGACAGACCGATACAGTGATAGGGCCAAAGGGTGTGGGGAAAGGTCATGGCCAGTGGACAGTTGTAACACTGTCCTATTCACAGCTCAGTGTGCCAAGCATGTACCATCCTATTGGTGACCCAGTATCTCACAGATAGACAAAAACAAACCCAATATCAGTGACCACACACTATACAATTAAGACTACTTATGACAACATATGGAGACATCTGTAGACATCCATGTGCAAGTCACATGGTTAATCGCTGTGTGGCCAACAAAGACAACGAAACTGCTCATGTAAATACATCCATTCATCCAAGATATGTAGTTTTACAGTCTTTGTTGGCTGTGCACACATAATGAGCCATATGACTTCTAGATGGATGTATTTAAATTTGTAGTTTTGTTTCCTGCACAGAAGTGATTACCCCCCTTTTAATTTTCTGTAGACAAATAACACATCAAAAAAAGACGAAAACCGCAACATAATATAAAACAAAAATATGTATTCCAAAAGGCGTATCATTGTCAACACAAGACTACTAAAACAGGATAAACGCATCTGTAAAGCTGGCCAAACTCTAGAATGATTATTGTGCCAATTCACCAATAATCGTGGACTGGCGCAATAAACTTTCTAGTGTGAGGTACAGATACATTTTCCAAATCATCAAATAATCTTATAGTTTGGAAAATTCAATTTTAATTATAGAGTCCCACAGACAGGGAATCTCTGGCCATGTGGTAGATTATTGTCCCCTTCTTCCCTCCCTAGCAGTGTGTGGGGTCAATAATCTTCCTGATTATCGGTCACCTCCTGTGGGATGTGATAATCGTGTGTGTGGGGCCAGCTGAAGACTTGACTTGAGAAACTTCTGGGCAAAGTTCAAAAAGTGTTGCTGTGCTCCCACCATCCCCCCACCCCCTTCACATGATTCCCCCTTCCCCTTCATGTGATTTGGGGACCCTTTGTAACAGTCATTATTTATTCTTACAGTTTTGTGTATACATTTTACATTTACGGATTTCTAGAAAACTTGGTTTGTGAAATCTTCTCTTTGTTTCTTGTGGAATTATGGAGGATTAGTATTCCCATAATATAGAGGGGGAATTAGCAAAATGACAAACTTATTACACCCATTGCTCTTGTTGGACTATATTAATTGGCTCTTTTATTATAGCTAGGTTTCCTACCATTGGTTAAACTATTCTCAGTGTGTCTATTGTATACATCTATTTTTATACCTTTGTAATATTTACCTATGACCTTTTTGGAAATAAAGAGATGAGAGGAGCGTCATTACTATCCCTTATAATAGCAGCTCTGATCCGGTATAGTGTTAACTCGTATTCTTTTCTAATGGATAACAAGTTAATGTAGAGAAAAAGATGCTCTATATAAAGCAGATGTTTATGGCATGTAACACTTACTTCCGGATTCCTTCTGGGAGGTCACACTTTGGAAGTCTCTTAAGAGCGATATCAAAATATCTGTCTGTTAAAATACAAAATAAAAAACATAAAAATTTGCAGTTATAAAAGTTTCTAAGATCACTTACACAAACGTAACAAGGTAGATTAGAACCCCCCTAGATTAGAATAAGATAATATTATTTGTATGGCAGTAGCATACACCCTGGTAAATGATAACAAATGAAGCAAAATAAGAAACACTGCTCACAAAAAGGCATAAGAGAAGTGCAGCATCATGGCTGTTATACTGGGCAGCAAAGTAATTGTGCAGTGCGGGTGTAGATCATAAATTAGTCCAATGACTAGCGAGAGTGACTGTGTAATTAATAATCTGTTACTAATGCTCTTAATTGAAATCACAGATGAATACCTCTAGGTAGGAAACAATCTGAAAATGGACAAGTTATCTTTCTGTTTAAACACAGCCAATGACTTTTATTGTGGGTAATCAAACAGAAGTGCTTATAAAGAGGTTTATGACTGTAACACATATAGTAAACCAAGGTTCAGTACATATAGGTTCATTATGCTAGTTTTCCTGGCAGCCACAATAGTAGACAGGTATTTATCATGGCAGCTACTAAAATAAAACATTATATAATAGACATTATAACAGATTATATCCAGAAGGAAATATACGAAACAGAGAACACTGAATGCTGCATAGTCAGGAGGGAACATAGATGACTGATTGGGACTGGGCTGATGTCTGGGGACTTGCTCTGGGAGGCACCTTTGACAATGGCGGATATGGTCTATGGTCTCTTGCCCACCTGTTATAAATGTCTTCTGTCTTTACCCAAAATGTCCAAAAATTTAACAGTGGACTGGACCCAGACTTATGTGCTATTGAACTTACTCACGAGTGGGTAAAACCATGTTGAATTGCAGGGGAGGTAAAATGAATGTCAGTGTTTGCATGCAGGTAGAATACTTTATTGTTGCATGTTGCACACAGATACTGACCAGCGTTACTGTTACACTGTTATTANACTTGGGCTGGAAACATCATCTCTCACCTCTAATACTGTTTGCAACTAACGAAATTTACCTCCCCTGAAATTCAATATGTTTTTGCCCACTTACTGGTAAGTTCAACAGTACACAAGCTGCTATATATGGATAAGTAGTAATCTCAGAGTCAATACTTTTCAGTCATCTGCTTTATATCTAATATATACGTATCCCTGAATAACCATGTTACAGCACTTAGCGACATCATAACCAAGTCAAGACTTACAAAGAAAAGATTAGCAGGGCTTTGGTTGGATGTGCTGTAAATTGGCTGCTTTGTTAGGCGATCTTTCATATAACAATACGCTATTGTCGTTTTAACAATAAGCCATTTTATTCTATGCTTTCCATCTGCTCACAGTAAATGATGGCGCACACACAGGTGGTACACAACAGCCATCAGCAACAAGTGGTTCATTACATGTACCAAATGCTACACACATATATAACGCTTAGGAAAAATAGGAGTTCATTTTAGTCAGATGATCCAGTCAATAAGAGGACAACTTAATATGACTAATGGACAAGGCAAACAAATCAAATCCATTTGTACAAGCCATTTGGCGAAAGTGCTGATAAAACAAAAAAAACAACCCCAATGTACTGACCATGTGCGCCAATGGCTGGATCAAAACTGCCGCGTATTTTATAAAACTGGTAGCGACACATACACAGGTACAGGTACAATAAAACATTTTCTCGACCTCTGTGTTTAAATATCAACTATCTAGTCCAGACCATTGAAATATTATCAGAAAGATCTTAAAGTATACATTATATTTAACACACACAGCACTAATACCCAGAGATGGTGCTTCACTAATTTAGTGATATGGATTAAAAGTATACAACCAGGGGACACCATATGCATAGTGTAATAGTAAGCCATGATAGAGGTTCATAATCCTAACAAAAAAGAGACTATGTGAAGGAAACACCAGTCCACAGGACATAGGGAACTGTAGCTCACGTACATGTCACGTTTCACTGCACACTTTGTAATGGTCTGAACGACTTTTTCGAAATTCTGCCATTGGGATTCATAAACAGAAACAAAATAATGTAACCAGTGCGGGATTTATATATGTTTTCCCTTTATCTCCTCTCCCCTGTTCATTGTACATTATGCACCCGGTTTTGCTCATCTCTTGCCACTTCTTATTTGACAGCAGCCCAATCTTTGCCAAAATGACAAAAATAATTATTAAATGTGCTTCTACAAGCTCCATTAGCTATTAGCACCTCGTAACATATAATTCAGTGTTTATAAAAAAAAAAGATTTCCCATTATGTCCGCATTGTGCAGGTTTTCTCACTAGCCATTATTGCCTGTGGCATTTCAGTCAAGCACCTCTATGGATACCCCCATATACACCCCCACTTCCAGCCCTGATTACATACATTATATATAT
>JABWIB010001732.1:37671-57768 GCA_016617825.1 Platyplectrum ornatum | reverse complement strand
AATGAAATTTACCTCCCCTGCAATTCAACATGGTTTTTCCCACTTGTAATGTTACACTCATAAGTTCTAAAGTTCGCAAGTCAGGATCTGGTCCATGGTCTGTATGAGGAGGAGGAATGAATCTTATTTCAGGAACCAAGCAAGCACCACCATAACAAGCCTTTTCTGATTCAAGTAGCGTCATCATCACAGTCTGAAGTTTCCGCTAAGGTCTGAAAATCACTTACTTCAAGAGTGTTTGAAATTTTTCATTGTAGCAAGACTTAAAGTCTTTGATCGAATCTGTTGGAAACCTGGAAGAAAACAAAAATTTTAATTTTATATTAATAATTGTTATTTTTTACATTATCATCAGGTTTATTATATCCATCAGTGTCACAAGACTAAAACAAAACTACTAAATACATTTTATTGCAAGAGAAAAAAGATGCGTCTATTCCTATAAAAAGTTTTGTTCTTTCCTACACCAAGTCATCACATTATTCTGCCCCCATAACACATTACACCCCCATAGTCACACTATTCTCCTCACTTTATCCCCAGACGCACCACTCTGCTCACAGAACATGAATTGCCCATTGAGCACCACACAATGTACACTGCACCCTAGTGACTGCCACACAACGCGTAGTGTAGCCAAATAGGCGACTTACCTGTGGCATCACAAAAGGATTTTATCAGAATTGGCCTCCTGCATTGTTTAAATGATTGCAGCAGCGTGATTCTGATGTGACCAGGCCGCAGCAGCATGGAGATGCCCGGACACTTTCTGCACCGACGCTGCTCAATGCTATTAGAAAGTGGATGATCAAGCAGAGCAACGCCATGCTGCCAGCCCTGGGTCTGCTTTTGCAATCAAGCCACACACACTGGCACACTGGCACTGGATTAGTCAATCTTAGCAATACAGCCTAAATACAGCAATCACACCAATACAGCCTAAAATATTACCGCAAGTCACACAGTCCCATGATGCTAAAACAGGTTCCACAGTGCTGCAGAGCCTGTCCAGATTGATTGACCGTAGTGTATTCCCATGGTACAAATGCACAATATAAACAGTAATATATGTTATCAGGCATTTCCTTATAATAATTCAACATCATAATGAACAGAGATATGATAATAAAACAGCTCAAAGGAATAAGAAACCACAATAAAATAGGATTTAATTAAAATCTATGAGAAGTAGCAGTATAGAGATAACATGTATTTTGATTTGGATATCACTATAGCTACATAATACAGCTTGTCCTCTGCTATCTAAACACAACATAGCCATTTATTGTTTCACCGAACAAGGAAGAAGATCTCTGTAACAAAACCAAACATGTTTACAGGTGAATACATTTGTTATACACATAGTATGAATAGCCAGACTCACAATAGCGTAACCCTACCTTAGACTTTCTACAAAAATGCGGATAGGGAGTAAAGGGCTTAAAATATAAACATACTGTATAATTATCTCCCCTCTTCCAGGGCGATTCAGATCAGTACTGGGAGTGTGATTTGTGTGAATGCATGCACATCTGTGTACATCTCTTTACCTGTGTCTGGAGGCTTGTACGAGACCAGCAGACTTATTATATATTAACATCGATGATTATCATACTACTGTATATACTCGAGTATAAGCCTAGTTTTTCAGCACAATTTTTTGTGCTGAAAGTGTACCCCTCGGCTTATACTCGAGTCGTGGTCCTGTATGATGTCAATGTGTTAACCCAGTTTAAAATGAGGTGAAATTAGGTGCCTCGGCTTATATTCGGGTCGGCTTATACTCGAGTATATACGGTATTTATAAAATACGAATCACTGGTTAATAGCAATGGACCAGATCTTGACTTGCGCAGATCGCTTAAACTGTAACATCTGCGCGTGTGTACATGCAATTTGTATTTTCCTATGGCTATTCCCCACACTGTAGAAAGGAATGGTCATGCTGATTAACCCGTCGGAGCGGTTCCAATCTGTGCGGATCTGCTTCGGATAGATTTTAAGCTGGGGTTCTGGACAGTTCACTATCCTCTGTTGAGTGTAAGCGCAGACCTTTTTCTATGTATATTACTTCGGCCTTTCAAGCACCTTCTCATTGACCTATACATGGAGTTGAGAAACTACCAATAAATTTCCCCTGTTTTGCTTATCTGAGGTTACATTTAATTTGTACCTAGGGGGTAACACAAGATGGTGATGGGGATCTGTCAATTANCAAACCCCAGATCCAGGACAGGATGCAGAATTAACAGAGAAATAAATATATTGTTCTAATAGAAATTGATACAGGGGCTGAGTCAGATTTTAGGAGTAAGGGTAAAACAGGTGCAAGTGTAGACCTGGGCAAAACAAGTATAAACTATGATAAGAGAATTATAGAGTTGAAAGGTAAAGTTACCTAGCTCAACTCTGATTTACAATTTAAAACATAAAACTATGCAGTTTGTAAGTTCTTTGTGCAGAAAGTGTTAACTAATTAATCTAATTCAATTTGAATTTGTATGCACCCCTCACATTGCAGAATGGTTTTGCTCAGATCTACACTTGCACCTAAAAAAGGTGTCATGCTGGCCATACACCTATACAATGGGGGTAAGATGCATCGCTCCCATATGTGTGCTAAGTGCACATGTATAGGTAGTCGGCAGCAATGACCATGGATCTCGCCTGCGCATCTCTTCAACTAACACCTATCGTACAGGTGTATGGCCAGCATAAGTGCAACTTTAAACCTAGAAATTAGGGAATAATAAAATAACAATAAAAATCCATAATATAATAACTTAGTTGATCCAGTGATTGCTAGATTAATACAACATGATGATATCGTTGATCATGCACTAGTACAGCCTTCTCTGTCATTCTAATACACTATACATTTTTATTTACAGCGCAGATAGGAAATTCCCTAAAAACTCACAGAGGAACAAGGACGACACAGACCTACTAATGGTCTCTTCTTGAATTTTAAAACATTTAAAGGAGACACAATCATCAAAACCACAAGCTGTCCAGTATTAGTAAGAATACACTGTGAATAATTAAGCTGCAGGTTATTTCTGCCTTCACTTTATTCACACCATTAACAAATACTCAATAAAGTAAAAAAACGTATGAATCCATGAGTGGTGCTGCAGGCTGTAGCCTTGAATTAGTTGGTGAGTAAATGATTATGAGCAGCATTCACGTTCCACGTTTGGAAAGCCGTTGCATTAGAGCGCGTGTGAGTTAGGAGTTATGTGGAGACTGCAGGCATTACGAATGCGATGATTACATGTGGTAAACACGAGACGCTGATGTTTCTCTTGGCTGGGAAAGCATTTTGATGAAAGGGTCTCTTTTAAAATACCTTAGTGCATTGCTCAGAAAGTCTGCAGGCGATGTTCTGATTGTTGTGGCAGGCTCTTGTAGAGGCACAATGGATCTGTACATGTAAGATTCCATTTCAATCAAACCAAAAAAGAAACAAATGCGAGTTAGTTGGACTGCACGGGCAATGATCAGCAGTCACTGTATCGTCACCTGTGATGCGGTTATGAATGGCGGCTGCCCATTTCCCCCATCATTTTCTTTTAAAACAGTGACATAAAGAAAGGGTATCCTTCGTCTTCATTTTACCTTGTTACATTGCATAATAAGAGAACACAACAAACGCATCAAAGGCTTAGGTGATAGGGAGTGGACATTGCCACAAAGAGGAAGCTGTAATTACACAATCCAGGCATGTAGGTTTAAATGTAATAATACAAAAATAAATAAATAAAAACCAGCAGACTGGGCCAAAGCTGGGACAATTAGACTGCTGCACCATCCCTATTGGATCAGCACATCAGCGAACAAGTCTGCTATGAAACCCCACCAACACTATTACATGTGGGCAGCATCACTAGACATATCAGTCCAGCAGCCACAATATAAAATGAGCAGGCTGATAACTGTACCAGAGAGAACCAGAACATTAGCACATGTAATTGGTGAACCTGTAACATAAGATATACTTTCTGATGATAAACTAAATATCTTTTTTTTCACAGCATCAGTCAAGGGATATGAAAAGACTTGCTGACACCTACTGATAACACTGGCTGCATTCCCATTATCTTTCATTACCTTCAGCCTGCAGAAGATTTACCGAAACCTGTTATAGCACAAAGCAGTGCAGCTAGATGACAAACACAGACAGCAGCCGTTTCAACACACACTTAGGGGCTCATCCAGAGTTGCACTTACACTTTTTTTTTTTGATGTGCAAGTGAAGACATGAGCAAAACCAATGTGAGGGGTGCATAACAATGTTCATTGTATTTGCATGCTGAGTGAACACTTTTCTTCTGCACAAAGAACGTACAAACTGCATTAAGTTTCAGCTCTAATTCTGTTATAGAGATTTGTTTGCAGGTTAATGTTTGGTTTTTCTCAGGTCTGCACCAGTTGTGCCCTTACTCCCAATCTCTGGATCAGCCCCACGCGGTCTGTAAAATAGGCAGCAACTGCACATTTACCAAAAGGAAGATGGAGAAATCCCCAGACACCCAGAAACAAAAGGAGCCAAGTGAAGACTAATGCAGGTGTGTTATTATTATTATTATTATTATAATCACTGGTAAGATATTCTATGTCGTGTTATTTTCTTCCTCCACCCTCATAACAATTACATTTCTAAATACTTGAATATGTTACAAATAAGAAAGAATATGGCAACAATTTACATAACATTTTTTTAATAAGAGGAATAACAAAAAGTTGCAAGGATGTGAAAAAAGCAGAAGTAGCCCTCTGATGCTTTATATGAGGAAGTTATAAGTAGGTGTTTATTTAATAAAATATACTGTTTCAGCTTATTGCAGAGACTTAATAGGAGTTTACCTATATCTTACTGAAAGCTGCCCCCTTTCAGGACAACATAGACAATATATGATGACAACTGAATTGCCATTGCTATGCACACGTCAAAAGTGATTGAATTGAAGTATAACTATTAATTGCATCATTATTTACCAAAATCATCAAATTAAAGGCCAGGTCTGGAAAGGAATAAAAATTGCTGCGATATAATTAGGGTAGGAAAACTTAAACAAGCTCTTCACTTGTACAGAATCACGCTTTGTATGATCTAACTGGAAAATCAGGACGATGACCTAAATGACTATCCGTTCACACATCAGGGGATCCCTGTTATACGGTCATTGTGTCCTGCCCGCCAGGTGCGTAGCTAAATTATCCACTCATGCTGCATACGTCAATGAGCCAGACCTGGCAACTACTCCAACAATCATGATAATGAACTAAAGTTGCAGAAGTAGAATATAAGAGCAGTTTTGTGACTAGTCTATATAGGTGTGTGTGTGTGTGTGTATATATAAAAATATATATTACAAAAAAATGTAAATATATATAAATTATGTGTGTATATATATACACCGTATATATACCACATACATACATATATATATATATATATATATATATATATATATATATATATATATATATATATATTAGTTTTAATAGGATATTTTAACTATTTTATTTAAATTGAAAATAAAATTCTTAAAACATTATAATACACTTACGTAGCAATGGTTCTCTTCTGAACAAAGATATGGAGCATGAAATGAAGTAGAGCTGCAAATGCTATTCCAACAAACAGGTACTTTCTCAGGACTAAAAGACCTAAAACACAAGGAAATAAAATATGCATTAAACAAACAAAGATATTTTTACTTTTATTTTTTTTTGTATCAAAACATATCCAATCAAATTCCAATTGAGGCATCTATAAATCATAGGATACACATGTCTTATTTGTGCTTCCACCCATTTAGGTTTTGTTTCTTTATTTTGTACAACCTCTTGATATATTAGCAATATATTCAATGTGCTTTTCTGTCTCTTTCCACCAATACACATAAATAGATCTTGTAAAGGTTACTCTATATGCACTCAGTCATGTATAAATAGATTAGGTACACATATTAGAAGCGGAGCTGCCACCTTACTAGAGACTGAATATCTTAAAACATTAACACAATAAACATTTAACCACAAAGGATTCATATTTATTATGCACTACATACTCAAATACAACATGAATAGGAACCTTAAATCTTTTAAAAGATACTGTGATATTACCGTGTTTCCCCGATAATAAGACACTGTCTTATTTTTTTTTCAGGACAAAAAAACACCCTAGGGCTTATTTTCGGGGTAGGGCTTATTTTATTGACCTGCTATTAATCCAATTATGGTCCTCAAGTGCTGCTAACATTAGGACACCTCATTGTGATTTAGAGAGGGCTTAATTTCGGGGGAGGGCTTATTTTAGTCAGTTTACTGTAAAATAGGGTAGGGCTTATTATAGGGATAGGTCTTATTATAGGGGAAACACGGTATAAATTAAGCTGGCCATGGACTACAGGATTAATTGTCCCAATCATACCATTTTTGTGAAATGGGCCTGAGATCGCTGTAGTGTATGAGCCGATGTTTTAATCGTGCCAAGGAACACAGTACCATACAGATTTTCTGCAATATCCAGCTGCATACACATGGACATTGACCTGATGTGTGGGGGGGAAAGGGTTCCAGATTTATAGTATGAAGGCGATCTGTGCGGGTTCACGCAAGTGGCACATTTCCCATCCGTGCACTGAACAGATCAGTACAGAACTTGGTATGGATATGGAAGAATGAAGTATGTGCAGGAAAACCTCTTAGTTCTGGATGAGACCCAGCGTCTTGTGTCCTTAGTAACATACTATAGCTGCTCCTTTATGTAGACAATATGCAGTCAATGCAGCTTGGGATTAAGAGAATGGTTTGATAAATCAGTAGTCGGACAATGAGTGAGTATTTTGCCTGCATACAGGAAAGGAATGGGAGTTACTAGGAGTGTGAATAAACATTCCAGGAGGGAGAAACCAACACATAACGCCCTACAGACTTGTAGAATACAACTGATGTTTAGGCCTATAAAACAACATGCATGTAAAGGAGTTTAAGGCATGACTTTCATTATGTGTCCTGAATAATATTCCACCCATACTGCATAATAGATATCACTTCAGACATATGCGACCTCCATATAGTGCAATTATACTGTCTAGAACTTTTTTTTGCAGAAGGTGAAGGAAAGCATTACCTTACTTAAATTTCTGTGCATTTATTTTAACTCACCACATTAACATCTAAGTGATGAGCCCTAAAAATCACTACTTCCACCCCTGTACATTACACTCCAATCAAACCCTCATCCATCTGATCAAATGGTCATAAATACCCCAGCATAAGGAGTAGAGCTGGTCATAAAAACCCCAGCATAAGGAGTAGAGCTGGTCATAAATACCCCAGCATAAGGAGTAGAGCTGGTCATAAATACCCCAGCAAAAGGGGGTAGAGCTGAATGGTCATAAATACCCCAACTATTTATCATTTACAGATAGTCAATCACGAAAAAAATTATATTCGTGTTTAAAAAAGGTAAAAAGTAGCTATAAAGAAAACAAACCCAAACCCTGATATTGCATCTTAAATTCCAGGTTCACAGGAAAGTAGATTTACAAGTAGAGCTGCCCAGTCTACAGCAAACAAGATTATAAACTTGGCAGTACAAAACATTCGCACACACACAATCTCCCTCCAACCAAAGTTCACACAAGGTGAAAATGTCATTAACACATTAAACAACAATTAAACGTGATGTCATTATCCTAATGAAGACAGTTTTGGTAGAACTGGTTACAGAACATATACTGTAGTGTAGGGTTTAGTGTAGGGTCCAGGGTTTAGTTTCTCTCATTATGTATGCAAATCACACCTAAGCCCCGCCCCCTAGACAGGAAATCCCATACATTTGAATGAATGGGTGGGCCTAACATTACGTCCCGCCCATTCATAGTGCTGATCAGGGCTAAGGCATTTCTCTACATTAAATCCCTGCCTCAACAAGTCCGAATATCCCAGGATATCGGGGACATTTCCCTGAAATATGGGAGTCTCCCGGAAGCTCCAGGAGAGCTGGCAGCCCCAATATAAGCAGAGCCATCAGTAGTATGGATTCTCCAGGAAGGAGAAAGTCCAGCTGTACTGGTATGAAATATAAAGGGGATCCATGAAAGTTAACTAGTCTGGGTACAGAGGGTTCTCTAAAAGGACTCTGGCGCAAAGGAAGGAGCCAAGACATAAATACAATAGCAAGCCAGGTGAACCATTCCCTGAACACAGACTAGACGATGCAATCCCATCCATTACAATATACAATCCATTTTGCATAGCCGCTCCTTTAGTGATGTGGGGGCCTGGGGTAACAATGAAATTCTGCAATGCATACGCACTTGTCATGTAGATTAAGCAATTACACTGTCAAGAAAGGAAACCTTGGAAATTACAGACAGTATTATAGTCCTACCAAGATTTTACCACAGCGGCCTGCAAGCCCTGTATGACAACAATAATGGAAAACTACCGTATTTGTCGGCGTATAAGACGACTGGGCGTATAAGACGACCCCCCAACATTTCCACTCAAAATATAGAGTTTGTAATGATCCCCTGCTGTATGATCCCCTGTTGCACTAACATTTGGAGAGGAGGGGGATGACGTGTCTGAGAGTTCATTCTTTCACTGCACTCTGGGGTCACAGGGTATCTCTGAGGTAATAAACATCTAATGCTCTATAGATAATCACCATAGGACCATGTATACAGCTAGCGGTTATCTATGGAGCATTGGATGTTTCATGCCTCAGAGAAAGATACCCTGCATATAAGACGACCCCCCCACTTGGAGGCATGTTTTTCGGAGCTGAAAAGTAGTCTTATACGCCAGCAAATACAGTATTTCTTCTTTGTTTTCTACCTTTGCACATAATAATCTGACATTCATTTTAATGTACCATCCATAGACAGTCATAAGTCCATTGAAGTGGATGTGTTGCAGAATGTGAAGTTTGGTCATAATGGATCAACACAAACCCTGCACTCTCAAAGATTGGCAACGAATACCACGTTCAGTTTACATTTCCATGGATCGATAGCGTCTTCTAACCCCCACGATCTGCGGCTGCACGGACCAGCTGCCCATTCACACAGCACAGTGGTGACCTGGGATTTCCTGGTTCACCACTGTACATAGGCAGCCTGGGACCCGACGTTTACCGGCAACCCCTTCCTTCTATTTAGCCGGGTCTAAGACCGTGGTTGCCGTTCAGACTGCATTGAAAATCCTTTTCATGAAAGTCTGGCTTTTATGAGGCAATCTGTATGGGGTATAATTTATGACCATTCGCATTGCAGAGATAACGCTGCACAATACAGTAGTTGAGAGTAAATGGGCACATTTTGGCCATGTGAAAATGCACATAAGACAGAATGGTCTGTTAAGAAAACAGAGGAAGTCACATATCCTGTGCATTATCCTCCCCCGTGCCCCATAAAAGAGCTGGTCAGCTGTAAATCCAACAATGTGAAATACACAAAAGAATTCCTGCCAGTAGCCGAGTCTGCGGCTTTCCTGGAAGAATATGGTCACAATATTCAGCTTTACTAATCGAACCTAAAATCTTTGTAATCTCAGAATAAATACTGATACAATACATTGACCACACATACACCAGATGCTGCAAGGGAGCAAACCGGAATTGCATACTTCTATTTCACATATTATGTATAGGAAACAGTAAACATGATTTGTAATTAAATAGCAGGTTCAGGCTAATCAAACAGTAGGTAGATAATTTACATTTCACAAAGTCAGGGTTACTATACTCCGTCACAGACCTAGGAAGCTTTATAGGAATTACTATATGAAGGTGACAGTGACTGCCTGCATGGAAAATTGCAACCAGCTTGACGTGAGGATGCAGCAGTGCATGTCCTGCGTGGCCCAAGGCGGAATGACTTGCTGGTCATATAAAGTCAATTTCCTACTGGGTAAAAACATCAATTTCATCACTGGGCACTAAATATGTTTTCAACAACATGTGCAAAAAGGACACATTTACAATCAACCCAATATATACACAACACGTGTATGTGTCAGGAACAGGTCGCTTGATGTCTTTGCTTTTGGGAGTTCCTATGGTGTGCATGGGTAGGTCAAAGAGATATCTACATGTGTAGCTCAACAAAAACATCTGGTTTCATGTTTAAAACAAGGCAGCAGAATATAGACAGGGTCTTTGAACACACTTGCTGATACTGACTTATACCAGTCTTCAGTAGAGAAGCCACTGGACATTATACATTATGATGCAGTGCACAGCAGTCTGTACAGCACATAAGTACAAGTTATGAACTATTGGCAATTAGGAGGAAGGACCCCAAAACTAAATATAAATATACACACACACAAATGTGTGTGTATATGTGTATATATATATATATATATATATATATATATATATATATATCACAAAGCATTTGATGGATGGAATGGGCATGCTAGATTGCAGAGAGGTTCTTCTTTGCCATCAAATACTGGGGTCTAAATTTACTAAGCAGGGAGATTGAAAAGTGGGCATGCTGCCCAAACCAACCAATCACATTCTCAATTTCATATTACATACTGGAGAGTGTGAGCTTGAATCTTAATGGTTGCTATGGGAGACTTTTCAATCTCCCTGCTTAATAAGTTTAGGTCATTGTTTCAATTAATAAATGGGACTGAACCATTTTCCAATGCTTTTATCGTACCTGAAAACTTTCTGCATGGATTCATTAGAAATCCAATTATTCCAGTGATACAGAGCTGTATAAATGATGGTTGTTGCAGCCAATAATACTGGGAGGAAATAATATATAAGATATCTGACACACATTATTCGCACATATTTAAGATGACTGGTCAGATAATTACTCTAGACTTGTATAAAATATTCCGCTGCCCTGGGAGATCAGGAGGCTTCATTATCTCTTTGCTGGACGTGCATCCTCCCTTTCACAGAATGGTTACAAGTAATTAGACATTTGCCAGCAGAAGGATCACATCCATCCAACAGGTCACAACCAGAGCCAGCTTGTCACAACTACCAAATAGTCAAAAGAAAATCCCTGTCCAGTCCACACAACAGTTCAAGCAATATAGAAGTGACCGGCTTCATTTACAAGAACGAATATTAATTATGTATAATGTATTTATATTTTTCTGGTAGGTAGACAAGATGACAGAAGCCAACAGTGGGGACTGTACTGTCACATAGATAATAGTGTCTATATATTAAGCTGGCCATACACTATAAGATAAATTGTTCCAATCGACCAGCTTTAAGCTAGGTACACACTATAAGATAAATTGTATCCAATCGTAAGATTTTTCAAGAGTGGGTAAAACCATGTTGAATTGCAGGGGGGGGGGGTAAAATCAATGTCAGTGTGTGCATGCAGGGAGAATACTTTATTGTTGCATGTTGCACACAGATACTGACCAGCGTTACTGTTACACTGTTATTAGACTTGGGCTGGAAACATCATCTCTCACCTGACATTTACCTCCCCTGCAATTCAACATGGTTTTACCCACTCTTGAAAAATCTGTCGATTGGATACAATTTATCTTGCCGTGTGTACCTAGCATAAAGCTGGACGATTGGAACAATTTATTGCATAGTGTATGGGCAGCTTAACACTATTACTCCACTAGTCACCAGACACATTGGTGTTTATTTCAATAAATGGCTTTTTATTATTAAAAAGGTCTGTGTGTCCTTATTTACATTTTATATTATGGGATCACAGGAACCACAGGACATGGTTCCTGTAATATCACAAGGATAAAGGGATATTCATTTTATTTTTGACACTTTAAACCCATAAAAAGCTCAGGTTGGCAGCCCATGATGCAACAGATAGGACACCAGATTACATTGTTGGCCTGGAAATAAAATAGCCAGGGAGAGAAATAAAGCTATGGGTGTGGGAAAAGACATGTGCAAATACATGGCATGTTAAAAAGACTTGCCAAGTTACCTGCACACACAAAGGAGTATTTGCGAAGTAATTAGGTATTATTTTGAGGGAGTCCTGTAACAGATACATGTAAATCTAGATCCAACACTAATCTGACATCAATATAAAAAGTACATACATGATTGACCATTTACTTGTAAGGAGAGGCAAAGAAAAGGTCAATGCCACTAAGGCTGGTATCAGACTGATATAGAAAGTAACGACAGATAAGAGCCACACAGCCCATCCAGTCTGCGCTGTTTGATGAGTAGTGTGTGAACCTGGGGAACCACGAGATCACAAAGTTGTGTGTCTGCAGCTCCAGCGAAGGACAACATTATTTCTGTTCATTTTGCCACTCATTTGATAAATTAAAATGAGTTTTCATGGAAAACACCAAATTGTCTGAAAGATCCTGAGCTTTTGAACAGAAGCGTACCTCAACCTCTTAAATCTAAGGTTCAATACCTTGAACAAATAGTTGTGGCCTATGTATAAACGCTCACTCACCTTGATACATGGTACAAAAACGGACCAGGGCGGTACAGCTAAAATGAATCAGTTAAATCCTCATAGCACTCCTTGGACCTGTCCTTAAACACAGGAAAAGACCACATTGAACCGTAATTTTGAGATCCTATAAAGAAGAAAGAAAAATATTTATTATGTTATGTTAATATTAATATAATACAACAAATGCAGAGAGCTTAATCTCCATTTAACTTATTTATTTCATTGGACAATTCACATATTCAGACTTGGACCATTGGATTCCCTATTAAGCATTTATATAGCAGACTTGACATGAATTTAACATATTGTACTTCAGAGCATGATATATTCCAGCAGTGTATTCGTGATCCAGGTCTCAAGACAAAGCTACAAGGGATTGAACACTTAGCGCCGCAGCTTTTTAAAGCCTGTAATGAACATAACTGGTCCCCAGTGGAGACCTGGGAAACAGGGACTTTATTAGAATAACATCTCCCGAGCTGCGCTTTTCACTAATTTTTATTTAAATTATTGTTTAGTGTAAAATTGTGTAAATCCGGATTTGAATAATATGACTGCATCCACTCAACAATAGACGACAACCACAAGTGCGATCTATGCTATATATAAAAAACCTTCGTAAGAACAGACCCTTGTTCATACCCAAACTTTCGGGGCATCTTTCTCACAATCCACAAGACTATTACAGCAGATTTAACAGGAGAAAGTTCACAGGCTGCTAACCGTATTACATCAATCATAGGGGCTGCAGCTGTCCCTGTCAGTTTCCTATATATTTCAATGTTGGGGGAGGGGGGGGGTTATGTTTGCATTTGCAGCAGTGCACTGGATTGAGTCATTTTAATATGGTGAAAGTCCCTGCTCCACAGGCGTGGAAGCGTTCATGCTGCTCATTTTGCTTTAGTCGATCTTAAGCTCTGGATCAGGTTCAGTGTCTCAGTTTCCAGGGGACTCTCGGATTTTGGGGTCATTTTCCGGTATCCCGGGAGAGTCTGCAAATCCCCTGGGACCACCCCCTCTATGTAGAACTAGAAGTCCCAGCATGCTATAACTGCACAAATGGATAGCTGGCAAAGCATGCTGGGACTTGTAGTTTGACAACACCCGGAGAGCCGCAGGTTGTCTACTCCTGTCCTAGTGTTTAGAGAAGGGACAGCATTGTGGTACCACACTGTGTGGTACATCGCACACAGCACAGCTGTCACCTCACAGTATCACTGAACAACTGGCTCTGTGCTATCCAGGGCAGAACTAAACTTTCTTCCTGTTTCTGTTTTGATTTTTGTTGCTATTTAACCCCTAAACAGTTAAAATAGATGAATGGTGGATAAATCACCTAGACGAGCGTATAAATCCTTCACCTACAGAAACGTAAATGTGTTAATAATTGCCGAAATATGAACCGTTAACTTTCCATTTAGAAACGTTTCAAAACTAGTCGTCCAGAGCGGACGATCCCGGGGAATTAGTAATGGCTTTCCAGTCCTACACGCCGTTCTCTCCAGCAGTGCCCTGTAAGATCACAAGCCCGGGCAGGAAAAACACTGCCATGACAGACTACAAGCGAATCATTGACAGCCCGAGTGCAGCCATTGCACAAAGCGAGGGCTTTCACCCGCTGCTCCACCCTTCAGTTCTGTCATATCCTCACTTACCATGACACAGACCTTTTCACTAAATCCTACTTTCTAAACTATGAAACATTATGAGGAGTGCTTTCATACGGTTATATGAACCCCCACCACCCCCACCCCCACCCCCACCACACATAATAAGTATCTGAATAGAAAAAGTAAAATACTTTTTAACACTTTTTTAACTCCAGAATAATGACAGTGAACAAGACAACAACCCAGGGTTGTTGACTTTTGGTTTCTCCAGGAAGACACAAACCAAGAGTCGGCAGCATGGGGGCGGGGCGGCGGGAGTGATTTGCATAAAGCCCCATCCCCTTAAAGGACAAACCCATACATTTAATATGAGGATGGCCATGATGTCACCATTCAGTACAGATTGGGGGCAGAGAAAGTAATTACGCAAACAATATGTTTTATTATAGAAATAATTATAATTATTATTATATGCAAGGGTGTACTGAGCAATTCAAGCATGAAAGCTGCGAAATCAGTGAATGTGAAGCTCCATATGAACATTCAATGCAGTGGTTAGAATATATATATCATCAGAGCCATGGGAATGTGTGACGGAATCGGAATGTTAATATTAGAACACAGCGGAATGTATACTAATCCATAGATCTCTGCATGTCCCATATGTGGATACAGCGGCGTTCTCACACCTGGGCCTACATTTGCAGCACTGGAAAAGTGAGGGTGTTACCCATAGCAACCAATCAGCTTCAAGCTCACATTCTCCAATATGTATATTGAAACAGAGCTTGATCCTGATTGGTTGCTATGGGCACCCTCCCACCTTTTCCAATCCCGCAGTTTAGTAAATTTAAGCCCTGACAGTGCATATTTCCAGGTCTCCCCATAATGAAAAGTAATGTAGTGAGTACCACATATGACTTTCACTTCAGTCCGTAATAAACACCAGGGGGACAAGTATAGACCTGAGAAAACCCATGTTGCATTGAGAGGGGTGTAAAGGAGTGTGGATTCTTTTGCACATGAAGTCACATAATGCATAGCTGTATATTATAATCTGTAAGTTAGAGATGAGCTAGAAAACTTTACATTTCAGCTGCAATTCGCTTTTCACAGTTCATACTTGCGCCTCTACCCCCCCGCAGTTCAGTGTTTGGTGTTGCCCATATCTACACTTGCACCTGTTTTGCCATCACTGCAAACTGTGGACCAGCCCCAAGATATATATCCGGAGTAACAATTCTGCTTTCATTATATGGCTTGCTGCGACCGGCGAATATGGCGACATGATGAACGTCTTTATTTACACAATGAGGATGCTGTGTGCAATTAGCATCACATAAATAAATACATGTATTTACTAGATAATTATAGGTTCCATGCTGGCAAGAATGTATTCATCTACATTAAATAAGCTTTTCTTATTCACATATATTCACTGGAATCCAGGATACAAACACCACAAAGTAGTTAATAAACTCTTTACGATGACTGTACGGCTAGCATTAGCACATGCAAAATAAATCATTAAGCTCTTAATATTCAGGGCTTGAAACGGCACATATAAATCTTCTTAGCTTTGTTTTAATGTACTTCTCATGTGTTAAATGTCTGAGCAGGAGCAGATAGGTGTGAAGGGGCTCCGAGTTCGTAGAAACCAGAATAAAATCTAATGCTGGCCGTACACTTACGCGATAGGGGTGCAATGAGGCCACGCTCCCCCGCCGGTCACACATTGGGAGATTTCCTGTACATTGTAGTGCATTTAGTGCAATGTAAATCTCCACGATGATCGCACAGGTGTATGGCCAGCATTAGGACTGCTTTCCATAAGAAGGCAAAGCAGATAATATCTGTGATTCTGTAACATGTACTACAAGCAATGTAAGAACTGATACTGCCGGACACTTTCCACTGTAAAAACCCCAATGGATTCATGCTATTTAACACAATAATGCACTATCGAGACACAGCTGGATAGAAACAATGAAGCATTTACCATACAAGATACACTGCCTTTCCCATGTACATTCTGTCACTAGGAGTCTCTCGCCTGCAACATAAATATCTGCAGCAAGGCTTGACGTGCGCGGTCGTACCCTACCGTCTCTATTCCCAATGAATGAGCCGAAAAACAATAAGTCTCCGTTCACTTCTGGTATAATCTGTGTTTCCATACAGTCGCTTCTAAACCACGAACTTGACGTCGCAACAGCTTTCATTTAATTAAGATGGTAAAGACATCGCTATGCCAATCATCACCTCACACTGCTGTGCAGAACAGAAATATACATTACAAAAGGTCTGATTCATAAAGTCCATGTGAATGGGGGGGTTATGGATACAGTTTATACAGCGACATATCACTCAGTTAACCTACATACACAGCAAATGAGATTTACATTGGTCTTCACAATCGCACAAGAAAACCCCTCAATAATCAGGAATATAATGAAATCTATAGGTACTGGCTACAAATATAAATCTAAGTAAATCAAGAAGATATAATTGCATTCTGCATGTGTTTACTATTGTGTTTCCCCAAAAATAAGCCCTACCCCAATTTTTGTAAAACCGTCCAAAATAAGCCCTACCCCGAAAATAAGCCCTACCCCCCGAAAATAAGCCCTAGTGAATTTCTCAGGCCTGGGGGCATGTTGGGTATAAAAGCAGGAACTGGGGGCATGATGGGGATAAAAGCAGGACTGTTTACATAAATCTCTGACAATGTTAATTAAAATAAACCCTACCCCGAAAATAAGCCCTATGGTGTTTTTTTGGACCAAAAAAGTAATAAGACAGTGTCTTATTATTGGGGAAACACAGTAGGTATGCTTCTTCTACGAATTACAGGTGAACACTTGTTGGGGTTGGGGAGAAAGATAAATGAATTTAGTTTGGACAAGAAACATACATACATCTATACGTACATAAATACTGGAACAAAATGCTTCCAATGCCTGGACAGCTTCCAACCAGAAAACACCTGGTTTATTATATTATAATACACCAGTCACTGCTAAGTCTTCCTAATAAAGGCCCGAGGGGGTAACGGAAGAGTGCACAGAATAATTAGCAAGTCTGCACCTCTGCTACTAGTAATAGGGGCGGGTTGCGTGTATTGTGTGTGTGTGTGTGTGTGTGTGTGTGTGTATTTAATAAAAATAAAAAAAAAAATAAAGCACATATTGAATTTATTGTTCCTCATCTGTTAGTATTTCATTAATGAAATAAATAAGGAAACATTGTTTTGGCAACAGTGGGGAACACAGAGACAACTACATTCCCACGGTTACAGGGAATGACTGTAAAGTTTCTACTTTGATTGTAATAACCTTCATTTGGGATTAACATAATTCAACAAAGTTGCTGGATAGAAGCAAAGAGCAGCAGATTCCTAGAATACACAATGACATTAACCCTACAAAAAAAAGATCCCTACACCCCCCCCAACCATACACAAAATCATCTGTAGTTCTATACACAAACCGAGCAGCGGCTTATTCCACGAATGAGTAACAGGATTGCCCATCGCACAGCGTATACATAACAGCTGGCCAGCCTTAGGCCACCTCTGCTCTACAGCCTCCATGATTTGCTTCTGTGTGAAGGACTCTCATAGCTCTTATCTACTGATGTTCGGCTCCTGTTTTACAGTTGTCTTATCTGTAACAGCAGCAGACAGCTGATCCTCGTGATAGGAGTGATACTGCGCTGAGAGCCAAGATACCCAACTGTACCGCGCACTATCTGGGTAGAGTTATCAGAGCACATTGTACGCGGATCACTGCAGGTTATATGTGGTAATGGACTATTCTATATAATAATCTGCCAGGGGGCTGTTACCTGGGTCAGTGTATATTGACGCTTAGATTCCAGACAATAATTACCTGTATTCTTCTCAGATTGTATTGTGGTTCGCTCAGATCTGTATGCTGGGTAATAAGCAATAGCATTT
Source organism: Platyplectrum ornatum (assembly GCA_016617825.1). Taxonomy (NCBI): domain Eukaryota; kingdom Metazoa; phylum Chordata; class Amphibia; order Anura; family Limnodynastidae; genus Platyplectrum; species Platyplectrum ornatum. Next base: position 39,745 of record JABWIB010001732.1, on the reverse strand, counting down.
AATCGTAGCAAGAAGAATAATCTACCTTCTTATTCTCTGCTTGTGGGATTATGGGGATGTGGTGACGCTGGCAGAGAATATAAAGTAAAATGTGGAAGCACAGGCCGGGCTGTCTATACATAGCACACACAGCGAAAGCTGCAGAATGCAGTAGTAATCAGAAAAAGCATTCTTATCTGCTATACCATAGAGATATCACCTGTAACTGGAAGTGAATTATTGGTTCAGCGCATAGTATGTCCCCAATGTGTAATCTGCCAGGAAATAAAGATGCACCTTCCTGCAACAAGTGTCTTCATATATTCTACACACACCTTTACAATGTCATAAAGTCAACACAGACACTATTAAATGACACCTCTATACTGTCACAGGCGTTTGGCAGTGCCAGGAGTGACACAGACAGGCTATGCGGGGCATGCAGGCTGAACGGGGGTATCAATGATTTCCCCAACCCGTCTGCAGATCTGCACAGCACTGTACTCCTTATAACTAGAAAATCCTGTCATACGCTCCGGCAAATTATATGCTGATTCAATTGCCGATAGGGTTCCACCAAATCATTGAAGAAAAAAAAAGTACATTAAGGTTTCACTGTATTTATATAGATTATACACAGGACATTCTGCTGCTTGTTTCCAAAAGACTTCAATTAAAACAGGATATTTTAGTTACTTTTACCCTCCTAGATATCCCCTGTAATGTACAGCGGAAAGAATATCCATTGTCCTGAACTATAAAAAGAATAGAAACATCCTGCTGCGTTTATCATTCTCTTATAATAAGCCTTGTTCTGGTTATATCAATAACCCTCGCACTAGGATATCCATGTTTATTCCACCGTATTAACATTGATCTACTGTGTTAACCATTATAACCTCTGAGGAGGTGATTCCATTCATTAACCAACCACTCTATAAAACACCATAACAATATCTTTCCCGTACATGAACTACATCCTAAGCGAATGTCATTCGTTTATCAATCATATGTCTACTTATAGAAAACCTTAAACAATAAAGTCAGCTACAGTCACTGGATATGTTAAACATACTTTTTCATGTTATATTCTAGCAGATTAGCAAGCAAGGGATAAAGGGTAAAAAGTTTTAAACTGTAGACCTCGGCAAAACCAAACACTGAACTGCAGGGGGAGGCGAGTATAAGCCGTCAAGACATAATTAGATTTGAATGGTGAAGTGTCATAGCGCAACTGTAATTTACAAATGAAACATAAAGCTGTACAGTTGGCAAGTTATTTGTGCAAAAGTACAGCGTTTTATCTGTATGCAACAGAATTAAAATCCATCTGCACCCTTCACATTGGTTTGCTCAGGTCTACAGATGCACCTAAAAAAAGGTGTAAGCGCAACTCTGGATGAGCCCCCTATTATTGTAAGTATATCATTATGAAGGGTGTACTATATATAAAAATATAGTAATATGCCATTTATTAAAAAAGGAAGTGTAAAACGGTCTCAGAGCTGCACACACTAGCTCAGCACATAACACAATCCATGCTTATGACAATGCAGGATCTCACTGAAGCAGCTGTAGCCGCGTTATCATTTAACCCACTTGCAATTGTTTTCAGGTGCTCTGGTGCGGACTGAAGACAGAATTCTTTCTAAGGACTATTAGCCGTCCACAAGCCCTCCCAATATTTTTAAATCAATGGCACAGGCCAATGTGCATGCCTCTCAATAGCTCAATAGTGAATCTGCACAAACTGCGAAAGGAAAATGAAAGTTAGTCGACATTTAATATGAAATAGGAAAGTGACAAACAGATATTCATAAACAGCTATGGGCAACATCTACCCTGGGACATGCTCTGATGAGCCGGGTTAGGACTTAAGCTGGCCATACACTATAAGATAAATTTCAAGAGTGGGTAAAACCATGATGAATTGCAGGGGAGGAATTGAATTAATTGCAATCAGTATTACAGGTGACAGATGATGTTTCCAGCACACGTCTAATAACAGTGTAACAGTAACGCTGGTCAGTATCTGTGTGCAACATGCAACAATAAAGTATCTCCCTGCATGCAAACACTGACATTCATTTTACCC
>JABWIB010001731.1:39149-54487 GCA_016617825.1 Platyplectrum ornatum | reverse complement strand
CATTTTTACTATGATGTCTGGGGTGACAGAGCAGAGGGTTATGGGAGAGAAAAATCACAGATCTTTATGCTGATTGATTCAGGAATACACACTACCATCTGGGCCTAAATTTACTNAGCAGGGANATTGAACAGTGGGGATGTTGTCCATAGCAACCAATCAGATCAAGCTCTCAGTTTCATTTTACATACTGGAGAATGTGAGCTCAAACTGATTGGTTGCTATGGGNAACATCTCCACTTTTCAATCTCCCTGCTTAGTAAGTTTAGGCCTAGGCGGTAGTGTGTATTCCTGAGTTAATCAGCATAAAGATTGGTGTTTCAAATGTTTATTTATATTTCAAGTAGTGTGTTCCCAGTATTACAGAAGCATTTTAGTGATCTTTCATCTCTAATAACACTGTAACAAGTAATATAAAACTGAAACTATTACCCCTTAAATGAAAGGATCTGTCTTAGATCAGTCGCTGTTCAGATGTTCTCCTCTTCACTTGGATATTAAGCTTCAGGGTAATGACTTGGAAATCTCCCGAGGAGGGCCGTTCACAGGGTGACACGTTGTTAGGATGACCTACCCGGGAGGCCTGAGCATCTTTCTAGGTTATTGCCATTGTGGCTAGTTTTTGTGGATTCCTTTGTCTTGGTGTAAGTCCATGCTTCACATATTCCTGATATCTTTTAGACCCAATACCCTGTACATATCAGAATACTGAGATTNATATTGCGTGATCTAAATATAAAAGCTGCTAACTCGGATTCTCCCAGTGAATAAATCGGTGCAGTTTGCCAAACCTGTAACCCCGTCTATTATCATCTTGTCACTCGTGCTTTTAAGTTGGGTTTTGGCAGAATTTGGTTGTCTGGGTTAGGAGAAGTGTTGGCAATATAAAAGGTCCCTATGGTGACTGAAATCTCCACAAAAGCATTTCACAGTAAAAGCAGAATGCAAGATTTACCTTTTGTAGTCCCTTTTTGAGCTACGGGCCCTTTCAATGGACGGGTCCATGTCATTGTGTTAATGCAGATTTCTGTCACTAGCAAATCAATGGCGACCGGGAGCTGTGTTTGTGCATCAATGGCTGTTTTAATTACACTTAACATGAAGGATCCGGAGAGAAACTCAGCCCCATATTTAATGTTATTCGGGGGCAGTAAGACAAAGGACACTGACGTGGTGTATTCTTATATCTTTTATTGCTGAAGATGGGGCTGCTTACAAAAATAGGCCACATTGATTATATTCCCAGACGTAAAATGTTCATTTCATCAGTAACAATAAACCAAATTCTAAACTGGGAGTTTTTGCTTTCTAGACCAGGTGATTTTACATGTTATACTTTAAAGTGTTGGTAAGGTATATTATGGAGGTATCATTATTATTATGTTGTCTTTATCGCATAGCTCATAACCATTACACTACAATAAAAGAATGGCGGGAAATTTAAATACTTTAATTAACTATTTGAAGGCTGGCTACACAGGGCGTTTTTGCAACTAACTTTTGTTTAGTGCTTATTTATAGAATAGTCTTTTACCTATTCTTTTCTTTTTTTTACTATTACTATACTCTTTTTTTTTTTTTTTTTTTTTTTTTTTTTTTTTTTTTTATTTTTTTTTCTATTTTTCTTCCTCTGTAAAATTAGATTTCAGATAAAGTTGCCCTTGTGGAGCCTGGTTATCAGTGGTTGGTGTATGAACACTTAGCATTCCTAAAATTCTACTGACTATGCAATCCAGCCTGTCCAGCATTAACTGATACTATACAGACGGTGGTACAGAATTGGGGTTCCTATGGATTTATTCAATCCACAAACCTGTAGCGATAGAGAGACGCATTTATTCTANGCTGGTGAGGCTATGGTTAAGGCAGACTAAGGGTACGTTGTCTCCTCCCAGCCTATAATTGGTACATGTAGTATGATGTGTAATCGCTATACTTGAGTGCAGTTTGGTTACAATAAAAGTAGTCTGAACAATATCCCTTTTATAAAGCAGGTGCTAATCTCCTTATAAATGACGTGTTACAAAGGGCCACCAGTTATGTCTCTGCCCCCATAATTACAAAAAGAAAAAGCCGTAATAGATTGCCATTATTTCTTAACACACATACCTCATTACACATTGTGCACACAAACATTTGGAAATGAATTGTATTGCATATCAGTGTTTCATAATTGAGTCATCTCAGTCACCTGCATGATGACCTTTCCATTGTGGATCGTATTTCTGGGAACGGTAGAATGGTAAAATACAGTGAACAGTTTTCTGTTTTGTTTTTTGAATCCTAATTAACGTGCAGGATAGTCAACTTCCCTGTTACAGGTAATATTAAAGGTTTGTAACTTTTGCTTATGCTTGGATCAATTTCAACCAATTTCATATAGCTTTCCTCTGTGACTGGTGGCAGCACATAGTCATGGTTTAATGCTAACAGTATAATGAATTTGATTTTATATTGGGAGCATCATCCTGTGTNCACTGTGTATGTTCAGGAAGGTCACATTAAATAGCGCTCTACTGTAACACTGGGATTGAGTCNTACTCATTACACGGGAGTTTAACAGTTTACTTCAATTGTGGCACACGATTATCACTCTTTACAATGGAACAGTTAATGAAATATCACATTTGTGACTGCTATTGTAAAGGTTCTGATATAAATAAGCATATCATTGTAGNTTTTAATTGGTGACGTTTTCCAAGGATAACAGTTTAACCGCAACTTATAGGTCATCTGAGGTTTCTTTAAGTGTTTCCAAGCATAGAAGATAAGTTCTGTGGTAACTGATGAGGTCTTATTACCCTCGTGTGTTTTGATATGAATGAAAATGATGAATATAAGCTTAGCTTGGGCCTTTTGGTGAATGGATGAGCATTCTGTGAAGCACTGGGTGATTTGTAGAGCACCGTATTTATAGTAAATCCTTATCCAGTAAAACCTGAATCCTTATGGATTATTGATTGTAATGTTTCCTGTGCTCTTGGCTTTACACAGTATTGATTAACCAGCTAGACTGGTTCACATTAGAACTTTTATTTGCATAAGTGTACACATGCCAGCCCCCTACTGACGTTCTGTAGTAAAGAGCATTTCAAATATTCCGTCCCTATTGTCTGTTGTCTCATTGGTGCCTTGAACGGCTGTGCCCATTCTGAACATCCAATTACTTGGGGAACTATAATGGCAGGTGCTCTGTATTTGTATTCCTGTAACTCATAGATATAGATCTGTGCTTGTCTCCAGTCTAATATTAATCTACAATTCATGGACGAGGATAGAAAAATGTATACCTGAATGGATTTACTGTTGAAAGTCAGACAGTAATTACATAAATCCCAGACTTTCAGCATTCCTGTGGATATTTTGCAATGCTCTGATTCTTTCTTTTAAACAAATACTTCAATTTATTGTCAATAAAATAGCAGTGCTGCACTTAATGGGGGAGTGTGCCCTACAATAACAATGATAGATGGGCACATTTTGCTGTCTGGAATGTTTAGGAGATTTTTTTTGTTGGGTAAAAATAGGTTAATTGGCCGCTGATGAAATTGTCCCTAGTGTATGTGTAATTGTCCCTATGTATCCGTTCCCGATCTCCTACAGAATGTAAGCCTGCGGGCAGGGCCCTCTTCTCCACCCNTCTGCCTATATTCTCCATTGCACGGCGCTGTGGACACTGTGTAACATGTAATAAATAAGCGGTGATGATGATACTAATACACATAACAGTTATGAGAGCTATTTTAAATAGATACTTACAACGCGTGTGTGATATAAAACTTTTTCTGATTACGCTGAAGCTGTCTTACAGAGTTTCCTAGACTGTAAATTGTACGATGCTCTGCTTTATTTCACGCTGCGTGCATTATTTGAACTGGTCTAAAGGGGAAGGCAGTTACCGCTCTATGTGTTTATAGTATTTTCATATCTGTGTTGACAAAAGATTATTTTAATGTGAACAATTGAGCAAGAAGTTTACCCAGTCAGCATATAGAAGGTGTGAGTAATGCCTTTCTCATGTGGGATACTATGAACTAACACAGGTGTGTGACTATTATACTGGGATATAGAACTGAATCATTACTTTTGAATGACTGACTTCACAAAAGCCAATAGAGTATATAAAATACCAAGACAAACTTATAAAACACATGTCTCTAATAAATACACATATATATTTGTTTACAAAAAATATTTTACATTTTTTTTTAATTCTGTGAATTTTATTTTATAAGAAAAAAATATTTTACATTTAACACAAGTGTGTGTATATGTATGTATGTATGTATGTATGTATGTATGTATGTATGTATGTGTGTAAAAAAAATATATATATAAATATATAATACACACACACACACACACACACACACACACTGCATCTGTGGTTCTAATGGGACAGGGGCTGTGATTGGGAAGTCTCTTTTCCCCACTAGCTATTTTCCTTCATTGGTTGCTATGAGCAATGTGTAGGGTTAGGTTGACTCTTTATATGGTGCCTTATCTCTCCTGCTGCTTTGATGAGAATAGGGCAACACTTACATGACCGGGAAAGAAAACATTAAGCTGGCAAGTCTTTGCATTCTTAACAAAGTTGTTTCATGCCAATGTGTAATTTATTTCCACTTTAGACATGCTACTGCTGCTGGCATAAGGATATCAAATGTGATTTTCTTCCTCTGGTCTTTGCTATTACTGAGTAGGAAATATAAAAGGGTATGGAAGGATTCTAGATCAATTTATTTAATTTATGTATCGATGTATATACAGGAAGGCAAGCAGTACAGAGGAAGAATCACCCAAAAACGGGACTGTCATGTTGAAATTGGGACATTTGGGAGGTATGTGTATGGGTGATCATTGCAGTAGTGAAGTATCTGCTGACATGGGAAAACAATGTATCCTGTCTCCAGCAAGACCATGAACACATATATGATGATATAAGACCTTTTCCATTGTTTCTGGCTAATGTTCTTCAGATAAGACCTATACTGTTAGCATTGTGCAGTGATTCAGGATATTTTAGTCCATTTACCTTGCATTTTATTCCAAAACAAATTAAGTACAATTTGAAATACTCCTTATTTAATGATCTCAATTGTAGACCTGGGAGATATAAGTTGCTCTNTATGGTTATGTATGAAAAGCAATATAAAAGTCTGAAACTCATAAGATCATGTTAGGTCTCGCGCACGTTTCTAGAAACTAGAACGGAGTGGGGAAAAAGTTTAATCTGTATGAGCTAAATAACGTTAAATGTGCCCAGTGTTTTTGCTTTGGTATGTGGGGAGATCCCGAATTCTATATTCAAACCGTTGGCTATTTTAAAAGTAAAAATGGGGAAGATTTGTTGTTTTTTGTTCTGCATTTATTTCTAAATTTCTGCAGGTTGTCTATAATGCTTTGCTATTGTGGTAGACCTACAACTGACCTTGAAGTGTGGTTGTAGAAGGTACATCCCCATGACACGAATGAGGCCTGGTTGTATAAACACTGAGAACAAACATATTGTTCCAGAACACCTGCGAGCTAATCTTTGCTTGTCTACCTGTTGTAAACGAAACACTTTCTAATGTGTCCTGCTATAGTGCTTACAGGTACCGTCCTCGGCTGCATGCGCAAGAAAATGGGACGGGCTGGTTGTGATCACATAATTCATACAGACTGACAATCNGATTATCAATCCAAAGAGTTTCCAGTGCTTATCAGCCTGTCCATTAATGTGTACACAGTACACGTTTCACGTGCACCTCTGTGAATTTCCTTTCATTAGTCTGTTTATACCATTGTTCCATTACGCAGTTTGAAAGATCAGAGCAAATGATGCAGTGTAGCGCTGTCAGAGACTTTGCATAGCGCCTAGTAAATAAAACACCTGTATANACCATGGCCAACTTGTACTGCATAGAGTGACCTGGTAAGTAAAACACCTGTATACACCATGGCCAACTTGTACCGTATAGAGAGACTGTGGTGCTTATACAGGTTTTTCTTCCTTGTGTCACAGACTGTGTGGAAAGGTGTGTACGAAATGACGGTTACTAGCAATGGGTGGGGTAGGTTTGATTCGCATTTTAAATATAAACTATGAAAACGTCAGAGTATCATTTCTGCATTGTTTCCTTTTAAAAACACATGCCTTAGGTGATGTTTCTTTTACAGGCAATTGAATATCAGCTAGATTTTTCTTTCTGATTGCTTTGGTCAAGTGAAAATGGATTTTACTCCTAAAAGGAAGGAGAATGTTATTTACATACCTGTAGAATTGTTTAATTTATATTTTATAAATGTTTAAATGCCATAGTATTTATGAATCTACCGTATAGTGGACTATGCAAAAAGTATTTTTCCCCCCAACTAATCTTTTTTATGTTTGTGTTTAGTAATAGGTTCCTTATATAGAAAGATTACAGAAATAGTATATTGCTGTGTATTTGTATGCTGCATTGTTTTGTATTTTTGTAGCCCTCTAATTTTCTGTTTGTTACATTTTTATATATTTTTTCCTTATTTCTGTGATAATTGTAACCTTATTATATAATTATGACATGCTTGATATAAGGCACAGTTAAGTATAGGTTACAAAAGTGGAATAAAGGGTATATAGATTGAACATGGTACTATTGTCTGAAATGGGGAAGACTCCTTATTGAACAATATTCTTGCTTTTGCATAAGCAGATATGTCATTATAGTAATCAAGTTTTACAAAAAGTATATAGTCACTTATTTTGCAACTTTTTTTTGCCATATTTCATTTCTAATACATGGATATTTTGTACGACCAAAGTGAAAGCAGTTGTCTGAGTTTTTGGGGTTTTTTTTTTACACAATTCTCATGTTTTACAGATGATCCTTTAAGCTGGGATGATAAAAAAAAATATATATATATATTCAATTTTTGTTCAACTATTAAAACCNTGAAAAGCTCTCTAGAGATCATGAACATGTAAGATCATACTTATGGAGTAGGATTACAAAATTGATAAGCTTGTTTTTTATTTTGTACAATTGTCACCGGCTCCACCACCGCTGGTCCTATCTCCTATCTAAACAAATGCATGACAACACCCAAAACACTGTATCTGTGATTTATACAACAGTGGCTGCAGGCACTGGAATACCAACAGCCAAGATGTGCACAGATAATGTGTCTATTAAGGCAAATCGTCGCTCGTGCACATATTCTGGACATAGACCAATTGACACTGTATTCTCTAGATANTGTGGAAGTTTCTGTTTCTTGGAGTCTCTTGTGAGCTGTTCACATGGGATGCAGGGAAAGACACCACCCCATCATTTCCATGTAAATGGAGCGTGGAAGGTGCTGCTTTTGGAGCATAACGCCAACAGACCATGTAAATGACATGATGGCTTTGTATTCATGTATACATACCATTTTCTGACTTTTATCTCCATTCCTTTCATCTCTCTCCCCACATACCTTTGTACAGTTTATACTATAACCACGTTAATAAGTGCTTTTTTTTTAAACCTGACTCATGTCCTTTACAGTAACTTTTTATTTCCCTTTTTCGCTGTTGGTGGCAATATGTCGTCATAACTGGTATTTAGATTTCTTTTACANGTCCCTTAACTGTTAACTACTTTAGAACTGCTATTTTGTGTTTCGTGTATTGAGTAGCGTAGATTGAGGNACACCATAAGAACATAAATCTATATTGGATCAATTTGACTTTTCATATAATTCCATGATCTTTCACTTTTTTTTATATTTGAAACATTTTTATTGAAGTTTTGGCATACAAATGAGAGCATNATCTTTCACTTTTACTTCTGGATGGTGAGAGGAGGAGATGATCTGTGTATAATACACAGTAATGTTACATAGAATTGTCTTTTAACCTACTTTTTGTTAAGTTCAATATCTTTCTGAGCCATTATGAACACACGCCTATTATAATCCTATTTAGATTCAGAGCTTTATTTTCTGTGAATTGACCCTTTCCATGATGGAATTTCCACATCTAAATGTATTCTGACAAGTAATATTAGATCTTTAAATAAAAGGAAAAGGTACTGTAAATAAAATAGATATAAATATTTAGAAAACTCTATATAGATCACTTTCTAGACACGAGTACATTGAGGTGATTTTTGGAAAACGCCTGCCGCATTGCCTCATACATTTTCAGGGAATGGGGAGAAGCTTCCAGGGGCTGTTGTCCACTGGAGTTGGGTGAAAGTTTCAGTTCTGGGCCATGTCTTCCTTTGTTAGTATGCAGTAATAGCAGACGCATCAACTAGCCGTCTGTAGTAATATTTTACTGTATGAATATATTGCAGTAGTTAATGGTTGATATGTGTAAATAGCCACACGGTGAGATAAAAAGGTTTTGAACCTGCCACTATTACTGATCTCCAGCCCAGTACTGGGAGCCACCATTGTCTGGGCCTGTTTTAGGGGAAGTGTATTGAACTACCCACATAGGTTTTGCCAGCCGTTATGTCAGGAATTCCGTCAGTGACAAGTGGCTGATGTGCAGGAGGTCACCAGGAGGTAAACAGCTGCTCTAGGGGAAGCATGGGTAACCCGTTTGGTTTTGGTAGGCAGCTGAAATATCATTGGAATGAAGCTGACGCTTTTCTTACACGTTCTTCTCATGAGAAACTTTCCTGAATATTGGATAAATATACATTTTAATAATAATATAATCTTGTAATTTCTGTTAATAAAACAAACTGGCACATGGGCCTAAATTTACTAAGCAGGAAAGATTAATAAGTGGGGAAGTTGCCCATAGCAACCAATCAGATTTAAGCTCACATTTTCCAGTATATAAAATGAAACTGAGAGCTTGAATCAGATTGGTTGCTATGGGCAACATCTCCACTTCTCAGTCTTACTGTTTTTAGTCACTCTACTCAGTGCAGCCTAAACAGATAATTGATTGTATAGTAATTTATTAATTAAATCCTTTACTACCAAGTGAACCCGTAGACCACCTTTATGGTAACACAAGAATAGACAAAATATCTCATAACAGCTTAAGCACCTATGCCCATGNTTGTAATGGCAATAAGCTAATGTCATTGACTTTTGAAATGATAATGTCAAGCAGTGGAAACTATTTGTACCTGTTTGGCACCTGTAGTAAGGTTCATATTCCAGTTATCTGATTGTATGAATGCTTTATACAGTACAATGGTAGAGTAGTGCCAGCCTAGTTCAGTGTAATGATTGTAACAACATTTTAATATGGCCCAAGCTTTTAGCAGTAAGTCATATACCATTAGGGTTCATACATTAAAATAGCAAAATGAAAATGAGACCTCCTGGCAGCCATGCTTTACTGTATCAGGTCTTACAAGAAGCGTNTTATTACATAATGCACGACAGCAATGCAAATGTTACAATCTGGATATTTAAACAGCGCAGGACAGTGGTGACTTTCCAGTCTCATCCTAAATATACATCCAGCCACCACAGGAATAGAAGTGGTCCTTTACACAAGCAGGAAACACATGTTTCAATTGATTAAACTGTTCCTGGGTTCCATTGGCAAGTGTCCTAATATCTTTTTCCCCTGCAGTTCAGTAACGTGGTGTATGTTGTAGTGATGACACCAGTGTCGTCAGCCAAGTCAAACAAAAAGCCTTTGTCTATCTTATTTGGCCACACAGTTATGCAGTGGTAATATGTAAACGTGCGGCTTCTCCCGCTGTTGTTTGCGTACATGCGGGGGGTAAGTGTCACAGGATTGCTTTGGATACTGGATAAAAGCTATAATGAATGACATAATGTAATAAACAGGAACAGAGCATGGATAGTTGTTATATGAAATAAAAACAATAACATGTGGAAAGATTAATAAGAACTTGTCTCCATCAAGTGATCCAATATTAACACATGGGGTGAGAGTGGATGTTTACATGATGACAAATTCTATTTGCTACTTGTGTTCACATGTTACCATTTAGGAAGATAATTAAAAAAGAATGTCTTTTAGCAAGCAGATGATAGAGATATCAATTATGTGCAGTAGTAAAGATATATAACTATCAGCACACACAGTTACTAGTTTTTATGTATACATAAGTTTAAGATCAATTATAAGAGAGTCTGAAAAATGCCGTTATGATTTTTTTGGAAAGATGAAATGTGGCCAGCACTCAGGCTAGATGAGAGTAAGCTGGTTACAAGCCCTCAGGGAAGACCCACTATGATGTTCATGTATCTACTCTGTATCTGTTCTTTTTTAGGTATCCAGTTGGAGCTGGTGCCTTTCTTTCTCTATGATATAATCATACCATAGTATGCTTTTGAAGGTTTTTGGGCCACCCAGAACACACGGAGCCTTCTAAACAACCATGACTGTATCTCTGTATTTTACAAAAGAAACGTCTTCTGTATGTAGTTACTTATTACAAGGGTCCTCAATGTTTAGGACTTTAGATCTTCCCAGAGTTTTAAAGCTGTGGCTGGATGTATACATTAGCACAATGGAGGATGTGTGAATATTTATATATCATTTGTAGACTTGTTGCTCCTTGACATGTACCAGACGTAGTGATGATCATCTGGGAATGTAACAAATTATTTTAAAATGCGGATAAAATCACAGTTGTATGCCGGGAAATAGTGGCTGGTTTTTCATACAACTTACAAATACATTGTAAATACAGCTGACTAGTATTTTGAGTTTCTATTTNCACTCATTCACATTTTTTCTCCCTAAACACTGATTTGGTGAAGTGCTCATGGCTACATAAAGGCTATAATGTGTAAGTTTTATGGCATACCACTTAAAAATGCAGCACTGTATATTCTTCATACTTGTACAACATGGGACATATGAAGATAAGAATGATTTATGAGTGTAATTTGCTAATGGAAGAAATGTTGAGTAGAGGAGATTGTGTATGATTTAATAGTAGTCAACCAATGGGAGAGGTCATCATGAATCTACATAGTGTAAGTGCTGAGTATTCCACGCAGTATGTCTTGATGTACTCATTTTGGCATCATAGGAATATCTGCTAATGTTTATTATCATACATACAGACTCTTTCTTTCAGATCTTTAAATGTTGAAGTCAGTTTTTGCAAATGCTCCGTCTAGCCATCTCATTTCTGCATTGCTTTCAAACGTAAATAAAAAGCCATTTACACTATTCTCATCAGTGCTAATATATATTTCTTTTATGTACATTTTATTTGTAGTGTTTTATGGAGTTATGTTATTAATCCATTTTTGTCTCTCTTGTCTAGATGGTGTACATAGTGTTACAGCACACTGTACCTTACGAGTTACCATCATCACAGATGACATGCTGACNAACAGCATCACCGTGCGCCTAGAAAACATGTCCCAGGAGAAGTTTCTGTCCCCACTGCTGTCCCTGTTTGTGGAAGGAGTAGCTACGGTGCTATCTACCACCAAGGAAGGCATTTTTGTCTTTAATATTCAGAATGATACTGATGTCAGCTCCAACATCCTGAACGTGACATTCTCTGCCTTACTACCCGGTGGAGTCCGCAATAAGTTCTTTCACTCGGAGGATCTCCAGGAACAAATCTATCTCAACAGGACCCTTCTCACAATGATTTCCACCCAACGGGTTCTGCCTTTTGATGACAATATTTGTTTGAGGGAACCTTGTGAGAATTACATGAAGTGTGTGTCTGTGTTAAAGTTTGACAGCTCCGCTCCATTCATCAACTCCAATACGGTACTTTTTCGCCCCATTCACCCAATCAATGGATTACGATGCCGCTGCCCTCCAGGGTTTACTGGGGACTACTGTGAAACAGAGATTGACCTCTGTTACTCCAATCCTTGTGGAAAAAATGGCCATTGCCGTAGCAGAGAAGGGGGCTACTCCTGTGAGTGTGCTGACGAATATACAGGTAAGATGAACTTGTATTACTGAGGTTTATTATAATAGAAGTATCATATCAAAAATGTACAATCTTATCAACAATGCACACCGTCAATTATGATTTTGTAAGACGGTCTTTTAGAGTAACACACAGCCCAATAGATCAATACACTCTTTAGTGTGGTGCAAAGTATTTCAGCAGACAAGTATATTGATCTTATTGTAGTCACTGATACAGAAAGCCACTGAGTGGTGTAGACAGCATTATCTAATGCAAAGTCGTAATGGNAAAACATTGTCCCATATATCACATGTATGGGGATGTTACCCATAGCAACCAATTACTTTCAAAATCAGTTTCATTTGAATTATTTTCATTTACTGGAGAATGTGAGCTTGAATCTAATAAGTTGCTATGGGCAACATCCCCACTTTTCCAAAACTTAAAAAACAAATAAGTAAATTTAGGCCCACATGACTTTTTTCATATTTTTTCTATTCTTTTGCTGAGTGAATACAAATATTTTCATGTACACACTCTTAGTGTTTTATAATAATATTTGGTATTTATAAATAATGAATGCTAATCTGAAACGACTGCATCGTGTTTGAAGGGACATTAGAGTGACGTTAGGCAGCATGTCTTCCTTGGTAGATGATGTCCTTAAAATGATCCAGTATTTAGGGCTAGATTTACTGAAATAGGGGAAGGAAAAATGAAAATATTGCCCATAGCAACCATTTTAGACATTCTCTAGTATGTAATAGGAAAGTGAGATCTAGGTATAAATTTACTAAGCAGGGAGATTGAAAAGTTGTGATGTTGCCCATAGCAACCAGATTTGAGCTCACATTTTCCAGTGTGTAAACTTAAGTTGAGAGCTTGAATATGATTGGTTGCTATGGGCAACATCCCCACTTTTCAATCTCCCTGCTTAGTAAATTTAGGCGGTAGAATCTGATTGGCTGCTTTGGGAAACATCTATACATTCCTGCAATGGAATCTAGTATTGCATAGAACTTACAGCTACTATAATGATTTTAAAAACAATATTTCTAAAACTTCTTAATGTTTTGTATTGCTCTTGTCCCTGGTGGTAGAACACAATGCCAGTACTTGTCATCTAACAAGCTATGTTGTGAGAGAATAAAAAGGCAAGCACATGGCTGATATGTTCCCCCTTTCTTGCACCTTATATCTCTTTTCTTCCAGCTAGAAATCTCCTTAAATGGGTGAAAGCGCCTATCATGGCCGTCCGGCTCCTTTGTTCAAATTAATCTTCCCTGCGAATTTCAGGCCCCTGAAACGAAAGCTTTAGCAGTTGTGTTATCTGGGCGACTGGGAGCGGTGTCCCTTTGCTGCATGTTAATGTGCCCTATTGTTAAGCCTGTGAATGAGTTCAGAGTTGAATAATCCTGTTGGTGTGGTAATGCTGGATGGAATGCAGAGTCAGGCAGGGACTCCCCTCCATGTTACTGCAAAATGTTACAGTCTGTCATCCTCATGATAAGACTTACTAAGGACTGATGATGGAGGGAGAGCTCAGGTCACATATCACAGTCAGTAGCCAAGCAGTGGAAATGTCTGATACATTTCCTGTGGGGATAATCATGGCCTAATGTCACTGTTAGTCCTTCCAATACTTTGAAGGCCTCTACTCGGCATACAGCAATTATTAGTAATTTATGCATGATGAAAGTTACCCCATCTTGATAGTCTTGTCTCAATGACACATAGGTAAGCTGATCCCCATGGTGCAATTTTTATTTCGTTAAGAGACTACTGTGCAATGGTCTAATAGAAATCNTAAAAATGTTTTTACGTTAACTAAAAAGTTTATCTGTGATGTCCAGCATTGCTCATATGAATAGTGATAGCATTGGCATATTTCACGAAATGACAACAGCTTACTCCACGAGAACCAGTGTTAATCCACGAGAACGATATTCTATACAATGACAGCATTGTCTTAAGTTGTCATGGTATAGAATACATGTCACTTATTCATGGCAAACTAAACTCACTGGATGATGTTTACTATAGTAATTAGAACAGTAGCAATTTGTGGTTTAATATACAATAATTAAGCTGTGTCCGCTTGCAATGAAGATGTTACCNAAGGATGTTTACTTGTGGTAGTTTCTACACCTGATGTGATGAGGTTTTCATGTCTTCAGGGANAAAAGCCTGCCAATGTTCCTCTGTCACAGAGCGCTCTTATGTGCTGCCAGATACACAGCGACAAGGCTCTAGGGATGTTGTTATATAATTGTTATATCCTTATTTGTACTTGGAGACATCACAAGACTGTGGTTGTCTATTACGATTCATCAGCATACAGTATAGTGGCAGCCGGCAATCCGGAATGGCAGAAATGTGAGTAGACTGACCTGGTCCTGAGATGTGTCACTATAGAGAATGGTTTTTGTATTACATCCTCGCACTTGTAAAGATGACATATTGTACTGCTTTTCTTTTACTGCTTGGCCCAAGGGTTTCTTTTAGAAAAAGGGATTAGTCACCATTAGTCAAACATCAGAGTCATATTCTAACTGACCTTCTGCCGTGAACTGTGTGTGCTAATAACTCATATTATGCCATAAGGAGAATCCCAATAACANGCTTTCATTTCCACATACCTTTTATCCTAGTGGCTCTAAGAAGCTCGTATATAAATGTTTACTATTCCATTATATAGGAGAAAGCAAGCCTTAGACAGAATGCAATATCTTATTAGTGGAGGGGGGGGGTGACACATTCTCCTTTGCTGCACATAATTCTGCTCAGGGGAGTTTGATAGGATATGTCAACATGTTCATTCTGTCCATGGTGTAAATACATACACAGTAGTAATGAGCACATTTATTATATCGACAATATGGACCTGCTGCCACAATTATAAATCAAGACAACTACTGTATTTTTAAATACTGTATTCTGTATTGCTGGCAGAGCTAGGGTTAATGTGTATTCAGCTGGTGGGCCCGCACCTCTTATTTACCATTGACAGTTTTGTTAGTGTGGATGTATGTAGACTGTGGACAGAATACATATGTCAACATTTCANCTGTAACCATTTTGGTGTGGACAGTAAGTGTTGACATATGGAGATATGAAATACGTGTATATCCCCCCGGGTTAGGGTAGTTACCTGGGCTAGGGTAATATTTGGTTAGCTGGGAGTGCTACCTATATATTGTCTTCTAATATGGGGATAACGCTGGTTGTTTAAACGTTTGCAGTTCACATTTGTCGAGAGAGTGCAGCGTTAATGTGTTAGCCATTAAACATATATGCATAATAAACACCATATAGTCAGACTTCCCTTATTATAAACTATAAAACTGGTAGAGGGCTTTATAATTATGCTCTTCAATTTAACCAGCCATTTTACTTATGGAAATAATCTGCATTTCTAAGAATAAAAATGGCTAACCTATTAATATTAATAAAAATAGCTAACATATTACTATTAATAAAAATAGCTAACATATT